>CM028136.1:769212500-769367500 GCA_016271365.2 Neoceratodus forsteri
GTCAAAATCGGTTGCTGCCATCAACTCCAGTCTCACTAATGACTTCCAATTCTGCAGACCTGGCTTTCAGCAACCACCAAGTCCTGAACCTAGAAAACCTGTGCTATGCTATTCGGATCCTCTAAGAAACTGTCTGCCCCTGCGAACAGGTTCCGGGTTCAATGCCTTGATGGCTCCCTCATCTTAAACACTGAGTCCTTCAAGTACCTTGGGGTCACTTTGGATCCCACACTTGACCTGTCTCAACATGTCAATATGGTGTGCTGTGCCGTCAATGCTAAAACTGGCGGCGCTTATCATGTGCACCACTCCCTCACTCCTTCCACTAGACTTTCTGTTGAGAGAGGTATTCTCTTACTCCAGCTCCAATATGCTCTGCCCTCCTCTTTGCTGCAAACTCTGCTACACTCCACAAATGGGACACTGTCTACAACAACATCTGTAGATTCGCCTTAACTGCCCCACGTCTTACCCATCATTGTCTCCTTTACGCTGGCTTAAATTGGCTGTCACCTAAGGATATTCCGAGCCTACTCCCTAGGCTGCTTTATCGACTGCCTGTCTAGACCTCCCTGCCCTGTCTATCTTGCCAACCTCCCGACTCCTGCCTCACACCCTGTACCCCAGGTCTTCCTCTGTCCCCATGCTCTCCACTAGACCTTGTATGACAAAAATGGGTGAACAGGCATTTGCCCATTTTGCTCCCAAATTCTGGAACTCACTCCCCCTTATGGTGAAAACTTCAGCCTCCCATCGAGAATTCAAAAACTCGCTGTTCACCCACCTTCTTGCCTCTGGCCAATGCAAATGCTCTTAATTTGCTTTGTCCCACTGCAGGCTGTCGGGTCTGAACCTGAGTACTACACTAATGTTCTCCCATGCAATATGCTTGTCTAGGTGGCTATGAACCTTGATGTCTTTACTGTCCTCAGCTGTCTTATGGTTACCCTAATTGCTTTATTTTACATCCTTATTATGATCTATGCCTAAAATGTACCCTTATGTAACTATTACTGTGCTACCCAATGTATATCTTGTTTTGCTCCTGTACACCTATATTATGTCTGTGCATTTCTGCATATTGTAACCAATGTCCTGTGCTCTCCCGGGTCGTGCCTGAAAATAGGCAGGTCTGTTGCCTAGCACACTTACCCGGTTACCAAAAGCTAATAAATAAATAAATAAGCCTCCCTCCCTCCCTCCAGCCTCATGTTATGTCCCCTTATCCTCATGCACTTTCTTCTCTGAAACATGCTCCCCTCCTGTACCCTGTCTATTCCTCTAAGGTATTTGAAAGTCTCTATCACCTCTGTGGTAGGGAAAGTGATGGAGTCACTTCTGAAGGAAAGAATAGTCGAGTACCTAGAGGCCAGTGGAGCACAGGACCCAAGGCAGCATGGATTCACAGCGGGAAGGTCATGTCAGATGAATCTAATAGATTTCTTTGACTGGGTGACCAAAGTAGTAGACCAGGGAGGGGCTGTGGACATGGCCTACCTAGACTTTAGCAAGGCATTTGACACAGTCCCACACAAAAGATTAATAGTCAAATTAACCAGCCTGGGAGTGGGACCCAGGGTGATAGCCTCATGAAACATTGGCTGGACAACAGGACACAGAAGATAATTGTAAATGGAGTCCACTCTGAAGAAAGGGAGGTTACTAGTGGGGTACCGCAAGGTTCAGTATTGGGTCCAGTCCTTTTTAATGTCTTCATCAGTGACATTGCAGAGGGACTGGAAGGAAAAGTATGCCTTTTTGCAGATGACGCAAAGATCTGCAACAGAGTTGATACACGAGGAGGTGTGGAAAGGATGAAAAGGGACTTGGCAAGGTTAGAGGAATGGTCAGAAGTACGGCAGCTAGGATTCAATGCAAAGAAGTGCAAAATAATGCACCTGGGAAACAAGAACCCAGGGGAAGAATACACAATGGGTGGGGAGGTAGTAACAACAACAAAAAAGGAAAGGGACCTGGGAGTAATCATATCAGATGACCTTAAAGTTAGCAAGCAATGTGAGAAGGCAGTAGGGAGGGCTGGGGGTATACTGGGATGTATAGGGAGAGGCATCATCATCAGAAAACAGGACGTTGTTATCCCTCTGTACAGACAGTTGATGAGACCCCATCTAGAGTACTGTGTCCAGTTCTGGAGACCCCATCTCCGCAAGGACATAGACAGAATAGAGGCAGTCCAGAGGAGGGCAACTAAAATGGTGCAGGGTCTGCAAGAGAAGCCGTATGAGGAGAGACTAAAGGAGCTTAATATGTATACCCTTGAGGAAAGAAGGGAGAGGGGGGACATGATAGAAACTTTTAAGTACCTCAGTGGAATCAACAAAGTCCAACAGGGTAGCATTTTTCAGAAAAAGAGACTTGCAAGAACAAGGGGACACAATTTAAAGATAGAAGGAGGGCGGTTCAGGGGCAATGTGAGGAAGTATTATTTCACAGAGAGGGTAGTGGATTCATGGAACAGCCTTCCTGAGGAGGTTGTGGGGTCTAAAACTGTGGGAGAATTCAAGAATGCATGGGACAGACATAAGGCAATTCTTGTGGGGGGTAGGAAGAAATAGGCTGTTGGTTAACTAGGATCTGCGGCCTATCCTGTAGGTAGGGAAATGGGCAGACTACATGGGCCTAGCGGTACTTATCTGCTGTCAAAGTCTATGTTTCTATGTTTCTATGTTTCTATCACATCACCTCTCTCCCTTCTCTCTTCCAGTGAACAGATGTTAAGTTCCCTGAGTCTTTCCTTATGAGGCTTGTGGTGCAGTGCATGCATCATTTTTGTTGCTCTTCTCTGGACTGGTTCCATTCTGTCTATGTCCTTCCTGAGATGCGGTCTCCAGAACTGGATGCAGTATTCCAGATAAGGCCTCATCAGTGATCTATACAGTAGCATCACCACTTCGCTTCTCCTACTGGTTATGCCCCTTCCTATGCACCCCAGCATTCTGTTTGCTTTCCCTACTGCTTTTTCATATTGTTTGGTTGACTTCATGTCATTGAATATGATAACGCCCAGGTCTCTCTCCTGACTTGTGATGGCTAGAACCTGCCCCTCCATCCTGTATTCCTCTCTTGGGTTTCTGTGTCCCAGGTGAATAATCTTGGACTTCTTTGCATTGAACCGCAACTGCCAAACCTTTGGCCATTCCTCAAGTAGTCTTACGTCATTTCTCATTTTATTTAGCCCCTCCTCTGTGTCAACTCTTTTAAAGATCCTGGTGTTATCTGTGAACAGGCATACTTTCCCCTCCAGTCCCTCTGTAATGTCACTTATGAAGACATTGAATAGGACTGGACCCAGCACCAATCCTTGTGGCACCCCGCTGGCCACCTCTTCGTCCTCTTCAGATTTTAAGACATTTACTACCACCCTCTGGGTCTTGTCTTTTAGCCAGTTTCCAACTCATTTTACCAGTTTAGAGCACACACCCATATTCCCCAGTTCGTTAAGCAACCTTCTATGTGGATCGGTGTTGAAGGCCTTGTTGAAATCCAGGTAGGCCACATCCACCTCTCCTCCCTGATCCACCACCCTGGTCATCCAGTCAAAGAAATCAGTAAGATTAGTCTGACAGAACCTTCCCTCAGTGAATCCATGCTGCTTTGGGTCTTTTGCACTGCTTGACTCCAGGAACTACAGTACTGTACTACTAATTATTCTTTAAGTGAGGCACATCTCTCTAAGATGATAACTTCTCAAAATCATGCCAGCTTTTTGTATCTTGCTATGACAGATTTATTTTGTTTTTAGCTGCAAAACTGAAATGCAAAATACCTGGCTCGAGAAAAATGTCTGTGGTCCGATCGCTGCTGCATACATCATTTGATGCCACGACAGTAACACTGTAGGGCTCACCACACTCCAAGTCAGTGATTTGGCAGTTGGTGCCAGTTGAGTTGCAGAGACTTCCAGATCTATCACCTTTTTCTGCGGATGCTATGTATATCTCTCCTCCAGTGCTCTGGGTCCAAGTTACTGATAGATATTTGTTAATGCAGTCAAGCTGTGTTATAACATTAGACGGCACGCATGGCTCTGGAAAGAAACATGGGATCTGATAAATGAATCAGCAGTATTCTGTCATGGCATTCATATATCCATCTCCTTAAAGCATTCTTTATAATAACTCAGGAGGTGTTAAACAAACTATAAGTATTTTTGCTATTCCTGAAGTAGCTAACAGAAAATGCATGTTCAATGACACAGACTCACTAATTAACCAGTGGGAGTCTTTACATTTAAATATCAGCACATTTTGGTTTGTCAGTGATCAAGAAAGTGAGGGTATGAGATGCTTGCCTTTGTTGCAATATGTGGAGGGCGTTTATACATGTTCTTAGGAGGCAAAACTGAGACTGAGGTCTTCAGTAATAAGGCTGTCAGCTGATCAATGGCAAGCACTGGTGGATCAAGATAGTGGGAATGATGGTGCCAGCATCCCCCCTTTTCTCAACAAAGTGTAACAGAGTCCCTCCGGGTATCCTCTTACTCTTCAATAAAATCCAAAATACACAAAAGTTAATTGGGGCCCAAATGTTTGAAACAAAGTAGAAAGAATGGTAGATCCTGCAGATCTCAGTGGGCCTACCCAGTTACCAAAATCAGATAAATAAATAAAATGAAAAGCCACAGGCAGGGTCTGTCTGCAGGCACACAACTGGATAACACCTGGATGGACAGGGGGTGGAGGGTAGTTTCCACCCAACAGGGGCAGGTACAGGCAGGTGGGCAGGGTTCCCAGGGGGCAGGGGTTATTACCTGCTGGAAGGAGGGACTTTATTTGTGTGGGTGGAATGAAGACACTGCTTTCTTTTGCCCCAGCCTTCTGGCAGATACCCTCATGATCTATCCCCCTCAGAAAAGCAGGGGTGCAGAACTGGTGTAAGCAGTCTACTGTCCCACTATGGGGGATCACGTTAAGGGGTTGTGAAATAATTTTCCCTTTCTTTTTCACTGGGTTTTCCCTTTTTTTTCCTTCTCCACCAGGGATTTTCAGTAATAGGTAGGTAGATAGGTGGGGTTTGGCACAGTCATGTAGGCATGGTAGCAGCAGGGTGGCTCAGCAGACTGGTGACATGGTACTTGCACAGTATTGTACACTGGGGTTAATAGCGTTGCTGCACCTTTTGAGGTGAGTCCTGGTGCTAGGGGAACATGTGGCCTTGGTGACTGGTACCAGAGGGGTGTCATCCATAGGCGAAGGATAATTCTCTGACTTTGGTCAACAGCCAGTGGTGCCCTCTGAACTAACAGGGTGCTCTTGAGACTGGCCATTTGAGTCACCCCTTGTGCTTCGATGGCCAGTGGGCCTCACAATGTTGTTATCATTATATTGGCCTATTCCAAAGAGGAGGGAATGCCGATAAATTCTCGGTGAGCTAGATTTAGGAAATTTATTAGCTGTGACTACCCTGCTGTGCACATCACACCAGATGATTTTATCTACTGTATAGCAGGTAGAATTAGCATCCCTTATGTTTAGCATGAGTCAACCTTCTATACATATTCACATCCAATAGTATTAGCACAGACAACTTACTCTTCAGTACAGTACTACTGATAATCAGCTGCCCATTACTTTTCACTAGCCATTTATTTTCACTGATTGTCAGCAATAGCGAATATAGAGAAAACAGACAATGAAAATAATCTTCTATATAGTATATATATATATATATGTATATATATATATATACTGTATATATTCAACATAAATAGTCAGTTAATTCTAATTTCAATTGGATCTTATCAAATACATGACTGTAGTCATTTCCTCCGAGCACGTTGTCTGTTTCGTTTGTCCAGGTGAAGAGGGGTGATGGGGTGACCTAAAAGAGAATAAGCCACAACAAACAATTCCTAATTTATCTTCATTTGTTTTTTTGGATCCATTTCAGATAGCCCACTAAACATTTAACCCTGGTTGGGCTTCATAAGAGGAAGGTGGACACATATTTTAATATTAAGAAACAGCGACTAAGCTCTTGTAGGTTAAAACATAAATCATAAACCATTAGCTGTTCATCTATCCAGCACATTGTCAATACACTGTAAAAGAGAACAGAACTGATAGGATTCAGAAGATGCCTGCTTACTTTTTATAATGTCCTGTAAGTTATTCTTCTCAAGCGATTTGATTTTACACTCATCATTTGCACAGGTATAAGCATCCACATAACAATAATCTCTCTTTTGTGGATATTATAACCAACTGTCACACCAATGTGCTTGGGATCAGGTATCCATGCAAATGATACATTTGCATGGATACTTCAGCCCAAGCATATTGATGTGACAGTTTATGGTTATAATATCTGCCATGTAAGAGGATGTGAAGTGTTCCAAATACCAGTGCAGTACTTACGCACTATGAAATTAATGAATGATATAGGCATAATCAAAGGTGGCTTTGAAAGATGGTATGAATTTGATGTGGTCAGGAAATGAGACTATCATGACATTAATGTTCATACCTGTGGAGATGAAACTAGACATAACACAAGGGACTATAGTCTGGTTCCTTTTTATGTGGTATCATTTTTTATATTCAGATAGGTAAACCAAGAAGGAGTGCAACATCAAATTGCTTGAAAAGAGTAACTTAGAGGACATATAAAAAGTAAGCAGTCAGCTTGTAAATCCTATCAGTTCAGTTCTCTTTTACAGTGCATTGACAATTGAGTCTGGTCTCCATTCTTTTTTTTTATATAGTTAATTTCTTTATCTCCCCTCCACTAACTGGCCCCCTTCCACTGGCCTCCCAAGCCCCATCACCCAGCGTCCACTGGTACTCACCTCATGGCTTTGAGTTGCCACCCGGCTGGGTGCAGTGCCTGTGGAAGGACAGCATCTTCTCACCAGTCTGTGGGATTTTTCTGCCTCCAGTTTTCCTCCCCATCCCCAGGTGTTGGACGTATCATGCTGTGACGCCAATGGCCGAGCCGTGCACACTTTTGCATGTGGCACACCAGGCATCTGCCCCGTCTCCACCCCCTCTCTATGGAGCTGGTGTGCCAGCCTCCAGCCACTGCTAGGGGCCAGGCACGCACCGGTCTCCAGTCCCACCCCTCCCTGGGAGAGGAGAGCTGTCCTCTGGATGTTCAAACTTCTCCCTCCCTGTCCAACCTCCAATGACCCACTTGCATCATGAACATGGGTCACCAACATGGCAGGAGGTAAGGCAGTGATGTCCCAGTTCTCCATGCCACTGGGCTGGCTGTCCTCCACTCTTTTTAACAGTGCAGTACACACACACACACACACACACACACACACACGCACACAGTTTTGTTATTTTTTAATTCCACTATATTTGAACTATTGCTTTCTAAAACACTGTGCGATATTAAAGATGCTGCAATAACTGGTGATCCATTTATCACATTGATTATCAGTATGAATAAACACCATAATAACTGTGTATGACACCATACCCAGTTATTATGGCTTTTGAACACTCATGGTTCACTTTCCCTGTTGGGGAACTTGATTTTTGTACTCACGTCCCCTCCCCAATTATTATAAAAGATAAAACATAAGCCATTGTGTGCTTATTTTATTTTTTACACACCCTTGGTGTGTGATGACCACATAACCTCTTAAGCTTCACTCTCAAGATTTATAGGTCATCACACCCCTCGAATGTGTAAAAAAACTTCATAAAACACAGTCACTAATGCATTCTCTCTATATAAAATAAAATTATGTTGCATTCAATAATATTGAAATTGTTATGGCTGCTGTTTCTGAGTAAGTTAGTTTATTTTTATATTCATTTATTTAGTAATTTTTGGGCAGCTAAGCTCACGGGAGAATAATATCCCCTTTTACAGGAGTAATCTAGATCTACAGGTCACACGCTACAACAGGACAATTAATAAGTAGTCTTATTGAAATCCTAAATGCCACACAAAGGGTTCATCTAATAGATCGCCAAGAAATTATTTGTGAGCTCTTTAAATAATTTTCAGGGACCTTATCCAGTAATATTAGTGGCCGTGTGGATCTTATCCATCAACATTAGTGGCCATGTGGATCATATCCATTAACATTAGTGGCCATGTGGATCTTAACCAGCAACATTAGTGATTATGTAAACAATCCCTTAAGTGTTGCTGGGCATGGCCAGCAACTTGTCATAAATTCTACAAATAACACCCAAATCAGTGAAGGTCAACCTGTAAGTGAACAGTAGTTAGGGAATTTGAGTCAGAACTAGTTTGATTGTATGTTAATGTAACGGCTGCCTGAAACATGTAGATCAAGGGAAGTGGTCATGCTAATAAGTTAATATTGCTGCAGAGGCAATTCTTATAGTTGAAAGCATGGTCTTATATGTATTCTTAGGGTATGAGAACTGCAGATCATAGGTGGGTAGTTCTAAACCCTATGAAGGCACTTGAGACTATGCTTATAACCATTAGAATGGTCTCTGTAGCCACATGAAAAGGACACTGTCAACCTTTTTTGCATCATATTATTTCTTGATGAAAACTCACATTTTATGATTGCTTTCATTCTCTAAAGTTCATTAATGTTGTTGTTTGTTTTACCTGCTCCATTTCTTAGTAGAATCAAAATGTACAGTAATGGTGTAATATACCCAACCTTGTTTTGTTCCAAACTCTTGATCAACTCTTATTGTATACTTTTCTGAGCATTTTGAACACCTCCAAACAGTACAATAGCCTCCATTCTTTCATTGTATCATGAATGGTTAGACTGTGTGGGCATGTTCCCAAGTCCAGGAAACATGCAGTGGAAATTGATCAAACAATGTAAACAAACATTCTGTGGTGGTAACACCAGCATGGTGGGTAGTCTCATTTTCACTTTTAAAAAGAAAAATAGGATCAGAATCAAACAACCAGCTACATCAGCAATATTTGCAGAATATGAGCATCATAAAATGTATTTTTTAAACTAAGGACATTTTGAGGCCAAAGGGGGTTGACAGTGTTCCTGGTTGATCAGTAATATAACCTTTCCCCCAGAATGAGCCCCTTTTCCATGGTCTGTATATGTAAGACACTCTATACTGAATGAGTGTCTCACACATAGGTGAAAGGAGTGGACTGATATGATGGGAGTACTCCCTTGCTCTGTAATGCTGCATAGATCACTGGTGAGAGCATTGGGACAAGCGGTATCAGTACAGAGCACCACATTATTAAAAAGGCATTAAACGAGTGGAAAGGGTGCACAGCAGGGCAACTATATAAGTAAGAGGGCTAGAAAATATGAGCTACGAACTAAGATTGGAAACTCTGGGCATTTTTAGTTTAGAGAAAAAACAAATAAGGTGTACAAACTGGTTAAAGATGACATTCTAAAGCAGACCTTGAATATAAAATGAATGGTCAACAACAGCTTACGGGGGCGATTGAGGGAAGAAGTGAGAAAACAGTTTCTCATGAAGTGAACAGAGGGTGTTTGGAATAACATGCTTGGAAAAATTGTTGTGTCTGGAACTCTGAATTCTTTTAAAGTTAATTTAAATACCATACATAAGGGGGGGCTTAGTTATTATATTTGAGCAGTACAGGATGCTCTTGATAAGCTACCTCCCTTGCTTCTGTCTTACATTCCTGTGTTACTTTGTACATGAAGAGATAACACTTCTTCAGCTTCCTCTTTTCAGACCAAATCAATTATACTAAAAAATCAACAGAATATTTCCACATCAGTTAACTTTTGTTTTCAGATTAATATATAGGGACTATGAACTGGACTGAATCAGGATATGCATTTTATCTTTAAGTGTGAGGAGACAGGACTTTAACTCATGAGTGGTGGAGCCATGAGTCAGATATGAAAGACCTGCCTTTTCATAAGCGATAATAAACTGTGCATTTGAAGTCAGACCATTGCACATTCGATTTATGCAACTTCAGTTTACTGGTTACGGCTTTTAAACTTGCTGTTTGTTTGAAGACTGAACCATTTCTCTTTTGATTTCAACTGCTAATTTAGTGCTGCAGTACATAACTGTGATGTCATCAGCTTTGCAAAAGCGTCTCTCTGATTGGTTCAGTACTCCACTGGTATGCATCTAACCCTCAGTATATCAACTATGACAACAACAATACAATATAATGATATCTTGAGGTAGCTTCAAAGGTATCACTTGTTATGGTGCCATTATTATCAACACTTTCTCTAATCTATAAAAGGACAATCATATACTGTAAATATATCTGGATAATCAGAGAAATAAAAAAAAAAACATTTGCTATATTATTCTATATGGGGGTACTGTTCAGAATTGCAAATATCACCGTGCAGAAATATTAGCAGAACAGATGTGCGGAAATCATGCAGAATGGCAAGTCTGCTCCTGAAATGCTTTTCAGTATTTCTTTTTTAATTCTGCGGGATTCCAAACAAAGCATTTCTATGTAATATTCCACCAATTCTGTAATCTATTATGTAATTCAAGGAATATTACTGCACTGTTTGCAGAAAGTGAATTTCTGGTTTACATAAATTGCAGACTACAATTCTATGGTTAACATTCCATTTCTGAAATGTCAGAAATCTACTTCAGATGGAATTTCATGGAATAAGACAGAATTTCCAGAATTCTGCAGCATTCTAGTTGATGCAAAATTTTACTATTTCGTACAGTTCTACTTATAGGAGCTTCCTGCAGTCCATGAAAGCTATTTTTACCTGAAATTAGCTGAACGGGCTCATTTTTAGGACTTTGACACACTCCATCATCTGCTGTTACATATAAGCTGTACAAGTGTCCACATTTGATATTTGGAATTACACAATTGTCCTCTGTAGAGTTACAGGTCTGTTGAATTCCATCAGAGTCTTCTGTTATGGCTATATATGATAAAGCGCCTTGGTTCTGGGTCCATATTGCTATGATCGAATTTGTTTCACAATCAAGAGCACCGTCAATGTTGTATGGTGTACATGGAGCTGGAAGGTTAAAATTAAAATAGGTGTTATTGTTTGTGCAGATCAATACATCAATAAAAACTGTTTCTCTGTAATAATGGGCAAACATCTACATATATTAGATCATATTTTTACTAGCCATTTGTTATCAAAGAAAGTTCAGATCTCTAGATATTCTACACCAGAAACATCTTAAGATACATATTCATGTCTCATTTGTTACCTAGATGACTGAGGATGGACAATGACAAAAAAACCTTTCCAGGCTGCCTTGTTAATCTTACCTGGGCACAATGGATTATTTCAGCGTTCCCAGAGCTCCCTTCAACCTCCCCCTTGTTTTTAATTATTCCCTGTAGCTATCTGATTGGGTTTATAGCTACCTATGGGGTTTTGAACCCTGAGAGAGTGCTAGCATTAATTCCTTGTTTGGATTCTCTTCCCTTCATCCACAGCCCTTTCTGTAATGAAGCATTTCCTTAAGAGGTCTTCGATGCTTCCCACTACACTAGTCTGAGGCGATAACGTTTTGCCCTAAATAATTCTATGGTGCTTACCTTTTTATGTCCTTATATGTAGTTGCCCATTTCTATCATTCTGTCCCTGACCAACCCCACCCCCACACAACTCTCTCTTATCCTCCACTGAGTACATGTTTATGCTCTCCAGCTCCCCTGTGTAAATCTTTTCTTTGTAACCATGTAGCATTTTGTTGTCCTCCACTTAATGTTTTCCATCCTACCCTTATCCTTTTTATCAGATGAGCATTCTGAAACTGCACACAATACTACAAGTGTGGTCTAACCAGAGCCCTGTGCAGTGAGTGGCAGGATCATCTTCTCGTTAGGACTAGTGAGTCTCATCTGATACTCCTCAATACCCTATTTGCTTTCCATACACTTCCTTAGACTGTGATACGGATTGCATACAGCTGTTTATTATTAGATCTAAATCCCTTTCTTCTTTTATGGGTTCAAGAGTGACTCAATCAATGCTATATTCTGTCCATGGATTCTTGAGGTAGTTAGAAGTCAAGTCCACCCAGGGCTATGGCCTCTAGTGGGAATGAGAGAAAGCAGAGCTGAGATGGTAGCAGGTATGGTAGTAGGGGAGAAGCTGAAAGAAACTGGTAAAACTCAATAAATAAAAATTAATAATATGCATCACACTTCATTTTTGGTACTGAACTTTAACTGCGGTGTTTTAGACCACTGGTCCAGTTCTCCACATTTCTCTTCATGATGTTAATCCATTCAACAGGGTCTACCCTTCCACAGACTTTTTTGATATATGCAAATACAACCCCGTGCCTTTGTTACTAATAAACATTCATGTATTAAACAGTTGTGGTCCGGTAGTGATCCCCATGACTGGCAGAGAGGAAATTCCTTTTACTAGTTACATTTAACAAAAGAAAATACCAAGCCAGCCTGGTGGCGATGGAGGTTGAGGCGCTGGTCACTACTCCACGCACCATGTTGGTGACCCGGGTTTGAGAATGAGCCTGGACCACTGGGGGTCGGCAGGAGGAGGAGAGAGGATTGAGCATCCAGAGGACTGCTCCCCTCTCTTGAAGGGATGGAGACTTGCCCTCCCACTCATTGATTGCCCTCTGGCAGTGGCTGGAGGGCATTATGGGTTGTGAGGCATGGTCCGACATCCTTACATCAGTAGGGAATGGGGGACAGGAGAAAATGGAGGAAGAGAGCCTGGCAGTCTCTGAGATGGTCCACCACTCCCAAGGCCATCTCTGGCTTCTGGTTTGGGTCTCTGTGAGGGAGGAGAAGCCAGCAACCTCCCTCCTGGCCCAACCATGGGGGGATATCCACAGGGGAATTACTGGGGATCGGCAAGTGCGGGAGTGGTGGGATTGGAGAGAGAGTCCCTCCATCAGGAGGGCTGTAGCTGCCTGCCAGGGCTCTGGAGGGCTAAAATCTATACAGAAGAAAAGAAAATACCTGCTTTTATTTATTTTATTTTTTTATCGCTTTTTTTTAATTGTTTCTGTTTACCCATTGTATAAACACAATAACACTCTTCAGGTCATTGGTTATCTGGAGTTAATGCACTTCTAGGTGCTAAAGGCACTCAGCACCTGTGCCTTGTGCCTTATTACGCAACTGGGCATGCATAAATCCATGATCATCAATGCCCTGTAGTATCTTATTGCTTACTTAAAGCAGCAGAGCAATGAAATTTGGGGACAAATTTGACCCCACCTTTTTTCACTATAACAGATTCCGGGCATCTTCCAGTTTTATTTGGTGGCAAAATGTTCTAGTTCCAACAAAATCTGAGTATTTTATAAATGTTTCAATTTAGTTTTTTCTCAAGAAAGAAAGTTACTGCCTCATTTGGCTTAGAAATGGCAATGTAGACCTGGCAAGGGTGAGGATAAAAAAAAAAATAGTAATAATGGTTTGCAGCATAGGAGGTATCTAGAAAAGTAATTTTGACAGGTATGCAAATATTGTTATCAACTATAGCTGAAACTAGGTTTTTGGAAAAATTTTGTTGCACTGCTGCTTTACAGCTGGCAGTATAGCCTAGAGGCTAGAGTTGTAAGCTGTGATTGAGCATAGTACATCCAGCAGACATGGGTTTGATTCCCACAACCTCCACCTGCATACTGTGAGACTCTGAGCAAGTCGTTTAACCTCCCCAGTGCTGCCGTGTCACCCCTGAAAACAGGCACTTGTGCCTAGTTAACATTACTTAGTTACCAAAGAATTAACAAACAAAAAAAATGTTGGGTTTGGGATATTTTGAGGAAAGGGATAACGCAGACTGAAAGTGGATAATGTCAGGTGGATTTATTTATTTGTGTACAAATTGGTGGCTGGGAAAGGTACACTGGGCCAAGGCTTGTTTCAAGGTATGACCATGGGAAGGGTACAGGGAGTGATGAAACTCAAAGTTAAGTGTGAAAACCAAACCGTACAAAATGAAGAATTGTGCAGAGAAATAGGAACAATGATTGGTTGCAGATTGGTTGCAGGACAGTGCAAATACAAGAGCTAAACAAAGTGGCACTAACAGAAAGAGCAGGAGGGAGCAAAATGAACCCTGAGATGTTTCTTAAGAGCAGTGTAAGAGTGGGGAGAGGTGGAGCTGCATAGGAAGGTTGGTCTAGATAGAGGGAAGTCATCCAGAGAAAGCAGTCTGACCCATGGAGATATTGCAATGAAGGGTAACAAGGGTCCGAAAGTCCGAAGAGCAGAGCAGGTAGGCTGACAGGTAGACTGACACGTGGGTTGGGGGTTACAGGGGGAAACAAGTGGAATAAAATAAGGATAAACTTGATAAACTATTCAAATGCATTTCACTTTATCCCTAATGTACTGTACAAAGAAAGATACTATACTTTTTCGATGGGGAGGTTCAAGATTATTCCCATGTTTGGGAGAGTCTGGAGATCTTTTCCATGGCTTGTGGAGGCTCTTTTTGACAAAAAGACTGGTAACTAATGTAGGGGGACCACATTTGCCACTCACCAGTCCTCACGCCCCTCCCAAGAAGTGAGAAATTTAATAAAGATGTCGTGCATGGGGGGGCGGGACCAGCTCATCGTCCTAAGGGATTTGGTCACACTAATTTCCTATAGACCTTTCAGAACTCTTTCTTTACTGTCTCTGACCTTAACCTACTGTTCTAAGTTCATCGTAACTTGTTTTTGCTTTTGAGTAGTGGCCCTATACATTCTACTGTAGACTCTGAGCTGAAGTTGTCATTTAATAAGTTATCCTTTTCCATGTCCTCCTCAATGATTTTACCCCACAACACACCTGAGGCATGCTTGCTGCGTATTTAGAACATTAATACAGCTTAGAATCAGAATAACGTATTTTACTGTCTTGAACGTGTCACTTGTTTTTTCTGCTTACCTGTGTGCATCATGTTGTAGTTCTGTTCTCTTAATTATGTCACTGGGGGTACATGCTGGTGTTAAAAAAACAAAAGAGTTGTGCTTTTGCCTTCTGAGGAGGTAGCAGGGTAGGCTGTACTGCCTACTCAGCTTGCACCAGGGAAAGACATACATGATAAATAGCAACCACCAGGGAAACATGTGGAACAGTTAGGGTAATTGACTTATTTATTTGGTGACCAAAATAGACATTCTGAGCCAGAACTCATTTGCAGATGAAACCTGCCAGAGAGGTTACAAGAAGGAGTGATATAGCAATGACAAATATAGTGACAACAGCAGGTGCATGTACAGGTACAATAAATGCAAGGTACAGGTAAAAATATGAAAAAAATGTAAAAAGTGGCCAGAATACAAAGGTTTCAGGCTTAGCAGTGATAAGAGCTAGGAGTGTGTGCAGGCTACGAAAGGCAAGACGCTTGTAACAAAACCAAGGGGATGTGGACATTCAAACTGACAGACTGCACTGAGTTTTAAGTTATAGAATATGGTAAGTGTGAAATATGCAAGAAGGGGAGGGGTGATTAGGACAGGGGATTGTTTTAATGTTGAATAAGAAGAAAGAGCTTTCGCTGCAGGTGGCTGCTTTTGAGATGTGTGCTAGTGGGAGTGGCCTGAGATAGTGAAGGCTGGAGGAGACAGGTATAGGGAGAAGGAGGTTGTTTAACAGTGTTGGAAGGCTGATACAGAAAGCAGACTGGCCTGCTACAGATCTACAGTGAGGGATACGAAAGAAACACACGAAGGGAGTGAAAAAGAGGTTCCGGCCTAGCAAGTGCGAACTCTGGGGAAGCGCTAGAGAGCACATCAACATAGTCAAACAGCAGCCAAATCCTTTTGAGAATGGTAGACCGGGAGAAGACAGGATTTGTTGTAGTATAGCACATCAAGCTTAGGGTGGAACTTCTTAGGCATGATGCCGATGTGGGTGGAAAAACCAAGGTTATGGTGCAGCCACACGCCTAAGTACTTGAAGTGGGCTATCATTCAAGCAGGTTTGTGTCCACAGTAATCAAGACAGTCAACAGTCAAGCAGACAGGTTTTGGAACATTTTGTGAGAGCTGTTTTTTGCAGAACCAGAATTAGACATTGTCAAAATTACACTGTAGTGACAATTGTAGCTTAGGAATCGAGATACTGTACTAGGAGCTATGCCATCCACATTCATGTAGATATGTGAGGAGATACAGATGGAGGAAAGTTCATTTAAGAAGATGTGGAAAAAGACTGGGCCTAGAACTGAGCCCTGGAGGACATCAGACTTTCTAGGCGGGGGGATGAAGAGGACGTCACCAACTTGTACCAACTGGAGGTGGTCTGAGAGGTAGAAAAGGAACCACCTGATCTCTGAGTCATATGGGTCAGCACCACAGAACTTATCCAAGAGAATGGGACAGGTCAGAGTATTGAAAACCTTTGACAGGTCAGGGAAAAATGGCTGATGTAATAAGATGCTGGCCTTTCAGCATGGAGTCAGTGCTCCAAAGGAAGAAGGACATTGTGGAGTGGTGCTTGAGGAGACTAGACTGGAAAGGGGATAGAAAAGGAGAGGAATGATGTTAGGTGTACAGCCCTCTTTTGACCTGTACTATGAAGTGCCACACTGCCTAGTGGTCATGGCACAGGGCTATTCCTGTGTTTAGGGATAAATTGATGGTATGGTTATCTGGGAGTCCACTTACAAAACACTGCTAGATAATCAGCCCTTCTCTGTCTTCTTCAATCATAGAAACAATCATGATGATACAAACAAAAACTCACTCTTCACACCAGACTAACAGTTCAAATGTGCAGTTCCTTTACTTAGAAGATAGGGATTCAAGGGTAATTCAATTTGTGCATCATTGTAACTGCGGTACACTGTCACATATACTAGACTTTCACATGGGACTCTCCCTTTCCTTATCGCTACTTTGGCACTACTGTGCACCATTTTTGCCACTGTAGGCACTGATGTAACCCCATGCAGATATTATGAATATACAAAGATGCAAAGAAGCATGCAGAAAAAGGCCATTTGGTCTATCTAGTCTGCTCATATTGCAGGGTCCACAGCTTAAGCTACTGGCCCTGCCCCTCTCCCTAATCCTCCCATCCTTTCCATCTACCCCTCCCATGACCCTTACACCTATCCCAGCCTCTCTTGAAGCTGACAACCGTCTTCAATGAGATCACCTCTTATGGTAACGCATTCTAGCTGGCCACCACCTTCTCCATGAAAAAGTGCTTCCTAACCTCCCTCCTGACCCCCACTTAAGACTGTGCCCCCCCCATGTTTTGGCTGCCATGTAGATTAAAGAGACCCTCATTATCTACCCTGTTTATCCCTTTCAAGTATTTAAAGGTTTCAATCATGTCCCCTCTCTCCCTCCTCTCTCCCTCCTCTCCTCCAGAGAGTACATGTTCAGAGTTCTCAACCTCTCCTCGTGTTTTACCCTGCTGATCTACAATCATCTGTGTTGCCCTCCTCTGGACCATCTCCAGCAAGTTAATGTCCTCTTAATGTGTGGGCTCCAGTACTGTATTCCATGATGTAGATATGGTCTCACCAGTGACCTGTACAAGGGCAGTGTGACCTCCTCTCACCTACTGATGATTTCCCTGGCTGTGCAACCCAAAATTGTATTTGCCCTTGCTGCTGCTTTCCTGCACTGTGTGAAGTACTTCAGGTTGGTAGTGATCATCACTCCCAGATCCTTCTCCTCCTCTGCTGTAGATACATGGGCCCCTCCCAGGTAGTACTGTGTCCTGGGATTCTTGCCTCCAATGTGCATAATTTTGCATTTCTTGGCACTGAAGTCAAGTTGCCAAATCCCAGACTACCTCTCAAGCTTTTTCAGATAATCCTGAAGGTCCTCTATCCCGTTGGCTGTGTTTACACTCCCACAGAGCTTGGTGTGATCTGCAAATAGGTACATTTTACCCTTAATGCCATCCCCAATATGAATAATGAAGACATTGAACAACATTGGTCCCAGCACCGAGCCCTCCGGGACCCTGCTGATGACCTCCCTGGTGCTAGATAACTCTTCCCCCACCACCTGGGTCCTTCTTTCTCAGCCAGTTTTCTGCCCACGTGGTCATCTTCTCCCCAACCTCAAGATCCACCAACTTCCTGATCGACCTCTTGTGGGGTACAGAGCCAAAAACCCTTGCTGAAGTCCAGCTAAAGGATGTTCTCCACTTGGTACCTGTCTAGTGTCTTAGTGACCCTAGTGATCCAGTCAAAGAAGTCAATCAGATTTGTTTGACATGATCTCCCACCCATAAACCCATGTTGTCTCACATCATGGAGCCCATACTCCTTTAGATACTCCAGCAACCTTTCCTTTAGTATGATCTCCATGAGCTTGCACACATTTGAAGACATATTGACTGGTCTGTAATTCCCTGGGTCATCCTGGGGACTGCTCTTATGGAGGGGCACCACATGTGCCATTCTCCAGGCCTGCGGTACTATACCCGACTCCAGTGAACTATTGAACAGGTCCACCAGTGCCCCCGAAAGTTCCTCTGCCAGTTCCCTCAGTCCCCTTTGGTGTATGCCATCTGGGCCTGGTGACTGGTCAAGCTTCCATGCTAGCAGCCCTTCCCTCACTCTATCCTCCTCTACCACCACATCCGTGTTCCCCCTCCCTCCTCTTCTCCCCCTTGTAGGCACTGGTCCATCTTTTTCCCTGGTGAAGATGGAAAAGAAGTATCATTCAGTACCTCTGCTTTTCCCCCATTTTCCTCCACCCACTTGTCCCCTTTCTGAAGCCTAACAATCCCATCCTTCTTGTCCCTTTTCTTGTTTACATAGCAAAAATAAAGGCTTTCTTCCCCTTCTTAATTCCCTTAGCTATCTGTAGTTCCTTCTGTGCCTTAGCCCGCTGGAATACCTTACTTGCCACACTAGCCAATCTTAGGTAATTCTCCCTATCCACTTCTCTCTCTGTGTTTCTGAATTTCCTACAGGCTAACAGATGCTACACCTGGCTTTGGTTCTAGTACCTTGGAAGGACAGTCTCACTCCTTGAACAAACCTCGGACCATTCTTGAATAAAATACAAAGCATTTTTTTTCCTTAGTCTAGGAGTTATTTCTAGCAGAGCTCTGTTGTCACCTCTTCCAGACTCCACTACTGTTGTCCAGGGCTCAGCATGTTAATTTATTGGTTCCCATTCCGCTACTTCACCAGGTATCCTTAAGGAACCCTCCTGGCCTGAAAGTCATCAATACACATCCCTTGAGGGATACCTGTCCAGGGATCCGCTTCTGCCTTCCGAGCCATTTCCTAGCCATCCATACCCTCTGCTACCCTTTGCTCAGCCATGTAGCTTGCCCAGAGGCTTCCCAACCCATCCCTGGAACAGAGCACCTAGAAACCCCCAGCAGAGCTTGAGAGTTTTACCTCTGACTGCAGCATTCATCTCCCCTTTGAAAGGTGTCCATACTCTGATATGACCCTGTAAATACATGGCTAACAGATCCCCTTGAGCTTCTCCAAAAAGCCTCCTGGTTACCCAGCTCTGAATCATTCTGCCCCTCCTGCTGTTTTGGACAGGAAGAGCCCAACATGGGGTATCATTCCACTCTGATCCTGCCACCCTGACAGCCAGCTAAAACCAGCATTCCCCCTCCAACTCCAAACAGTGCTCTGGGGCCCAACAGAATCTCATGTACGCTGACCCTGACCCCACTGAGCTGAGGCCGTAGGACCCTCTATAGCAGTCAGAACCCAAACCTGCATGGTAGCACTTGTAAAGATGCTGCTTCCTTCCTCTTAACTGCTGCAGCACCCACTAGAACTCCCAGGAACCACCACCTTATCAAAATCTCCTATTATACACTGCCACTAAATTCCACTCCCCCCCCTTCTGATGGGTAAAGCTGTTGGTGCACTGGCACCAACTGTTTTGATGGATAATTGGCAACAACCCATCGCTTTCTGGGAAATGGTTGTTACAGGTGGATAGCGGAGAGAGAACAGTTTTTTCCCGCACTGTAGCTAGGTTTGGGAAGAGGCAGATAGAATGGTAATTACTGGAATATAACACCCTTTTACTCTTTAAGGAAAAAGAAAAGGTGTTTCAGTGCTAAATAGCAGGGTAGTCTTTCTAGAGGCTCAGATGCTGCCCTATTTGCAGGCAACTCTCTGCCCTGAGGGAGGAGATTGCCTATCTTCAGGCCACACTGGACAGTAGTAAGGGAACCTCTCCCACCCATGGAGCACTAGGGCCACCACCACTGCCTCAGAGAGTGCCAAGAAAGCGCGGCAGTTGGACCACAGTGGGCTCAGGGAGGGTGAGGGTAGTGGGACGGAGGCACAACCAGTCAGCTGTACCACTCCACAATCCATACACCATTCTGGCGGAGCATAGTTCCCCTATGGATGCACTCGCAGAGGAGACTAAGGAGGTGGCAGACAACTGTCACAAGGAGGCCAACAGGAAGAAGACAGTGGACACCAGAGGGAAAGGAAGCAGCTCCTGGTGGGGGACTCAGTTATTAAGGGGATAGAACTGGGGGGAGCAGGGAAAAGTGAAGTAAGGTGCCTGCCTGGTGCCATGGCTTGGAGGGACAGGAAGTGCATCCTTAGGATCATGAGAAGAGCTGCACGGGAGACTGAGCTGGACGTCATTGTCCACCTAGGGATGAATGACTTGGCTCAACATGAGATTACAGCAGTGCAGGAGGACTTTGTGGAGATGAAGAGGGGCCTAAGACAAGTAGCACACACAGTATCCTTCTCAGAGGTGCTGCCTGTCTATGGCATGGGTGAGGTGAGGGTGCTTCACACCACGCAGTTCAATAAATGGTTGAAAAAATGGTGTGGAGCACAGGGGTTTGGCTTCATTGGGGACTGGGGTTCCACCTGGAAGGATACCAGCCTATACTGGCAGGATGGTCTGCATCTGGCCAGGAAGGGAACAAGTCTTCTGGGCAATCGGTTTAAATGCTTCATTGGCAAGCTTTTAAACTAGTCAGGGAATTCCCAGCCTCCCCCTACAAAACAGGGTACTAAATAAGGAAAAGACCAAGTTAGAAAGGTCAGTGGGGGATGTTGCTACAAGAGGTAAAGCCATCAAAAAATGGAGAGCAATGAGTACCAATGCCCATAGTCTGGGTAACAAGCTTCCTGAATTAGTGGTCTTGATGGAGGAGGAACATCTGAATATCATGGCAGTCACAGAAACATGGCACACAGAGAACCACAACTGGGATGTAAGCATACCAGGATACACTTTCTACAGGAGGGACAGGGAGGGTAAAAAAGGAGGAGGAGTAGCTCTCTACATAAGGGAAGGAATCAAAGCAACAGAACAAAAGGGTAAACAGGGAAGAGAGGAAGCACTGTGGGTCAATTTGGAGACAGGCAATGGCACCACAATCTGCACAGGGATTGTAAACAGACCCCCATCTCATGGGGAGGAAATGGACAAGGGAATGATAGAAAGTATACTTAGAATGGCAGAAAAAGGGGAGGTATTACTGATGGGGGATCTGAATATGCCAGATGTTAACTGGAGTGCAGTTGCAGCAGCCACTTCTAAGAGTGGTGTTATTCTAGATGCCCTACAGGAGGCATGCCTTAGACAACTAGTATTGGAACCCACTCAAGAGGGAGCAGTCTTAGACCTGGTACTCTCAAATGGAGTTGGAGAGAGGATCACAGATGTAGAAGTGGGTAGCCGTCTGGGAACTAGCGACCATCGAACAGTATGGTTCACTATAAACACAGCAGTACAGTCAAGCCATACAAAGTCAAAAATACTGGACTTTAGGAGGGCTGACTTTGCCAAAATGGGTGAGAGCCTAAGCAAGGCCCTAGCAAATGGGCAGGAAGGAGGGGTTAAAGAACAATAGGGAATCATCAAAACTGCCATCAGAGAGGCAACAAGCCTTTGTGTGAAGCAAATAAACAAAACAAAACGATTTAAGAAACCACTATGGTCCTCAAAGGAGGTGGCAGGGAAGGTTCAAGAGAAAAAGAAAGCATTCAGGAAGTACAAGGAATCACAGAAGGAGCAGGACAGAGAATTGTATCAGTTAAAGCAAAAGGAAGCTGGGAAGGCAGTCAGAACAGCACAGGCCCAAACCAAGGGAAAGATAACTAACTCAGTTAAGAAGGGGGATAAAACCTTTTATACGTACGTCAGGGAGTGAAGGAAGACCGAGGGAAGGATAGTGAGGCTTAATAAAGGGGAGGGGGGTGGGCAGAGGGGGACTGTGAAAAGGCAGAAATACTAAACAATATTTTTGCTCAGTATTCACAAATGAAGAGGGGGAGGTACCTAAACCAAACAATAGAAACACTCTGGATACAGGAGTTGATACCAGTCCATTTACAGAAGAAAGGGTTCTGAAAGAACTCTTAAAACTGAAGGTGGATAAAGCAATGGGGCCTGATGGGATTCATCCCAGAATTCTAAAAGAACTAAAAGTAGAGCTAGTGACACCACTGACTACCCTCTTTAACAAATCATGGGAGGATGGGGTGGTACCTGAGGACTGGAGGAGGGCAGATGTGATTTCACTTCACAAAAGTGGGAGCAGAGCAGAAGCAGGAAACTACAGATCTGTTAGTTTAACCTCAGTGATAGGAGAAATGATGGAATCACTTGAAGGAAAGAATTGTCTAGTACCTAGAGGCCAGAGGGCGCAGGACCCAAGGCAGCATGGATTCACAGCAGGAAGGTCATGTCAGATGAATCTAATAGATTTCTTTGACTGGGTGACCAAAGTAGTAGATCAGGGAAGGGCTGTGGACATGGCCTACCTAGACTTTGGCAAGGCATTTGACACAGTCCCACACAAAAGATTAATATACAAGTTAGTCAGCCTGAGAGTGGGTCCCAAGATGGTAGCCTGGGTAAAGAATTTGCTGGAGAACAGGACACAGAGGGTAATAGTAAACGGAGTCAGCTCTGAAGAAAGGGGTTACTAGTGGGGTACCATGAGGGTTCGAGAGTCTAGGACCGGTCCTCTTCAATGTCTTCTATAAGCAACACTGCAGAGGGACTAGAAGGAAAGTATGTCTCTTTGCAGATGACACAAAGATCTGCAACAGAGTTGATACACAAGGTGGGGTGGAAAGGATGAGAAGGGACTTGGCAAGGTTGGAGGAATGGTCAAATGTATGGCAGCTTAGATTCAGTGCTAAGAAGTGTAAGGTAATGCACCTGGGAAACAAAAACCCTGGGGAAGAGTACACAATGGGAGGTGAGATACTAACAACAATAAAAATGGAAAGGGACCTGGGGGTAGTCATGTCAGATGACCTAAAGGTAGGCAAGCAATGTGAGAGGGCAGTAAGGAGGGCTGGGGGGATACTGGGATGCATAGGGAGAGGCATCACCAGTAGAAAACAGGAAGTTGTTATCCCTCTGTACAGACAGCTGGTGAGACCCCATCTGGAGTACTGTGTGCAGTTCTGGAGACCCAGTCTCTGCAAAGACAAAAACAGGATGGAGGCAGTCCAGAGGAGGGCAACTAAAATGGTGCGGGGTCTGCACTGGAAGACATATGAAGAGAGACTTAAAGAGCTTAATATGTATAGCCTCGAGGAAAGGAGGGAGAGAGGGGACATGATAGAAATGTTTAAGTACCTCAAGGGAATCAACAAAGTCCAAGAGGGTAGATCTTTCAGAAAAAGAGATGCAAGAACAAGGGGCACAGTTTGAAGATAATGGTGGGGGGGGGAGGCTCAGAGGTTATGTAAGGAAGTATTTTTTCACAGAGAGGGTTGTGGATGCATGGAACGGCCTTCCAGAGGAGGTTGTGGAGTCAAAAACAGTGGGGGAATTCAAGAATGCATGGGACAGTTATAAGGCAATTCTAGGGGGTGGGGTAGGAAGAAGTAGGCTGTTGGTTAACTAGGATCTGCAGCTCATCCATTAGGTAGGGAAATGGGCAGATTGGGTGGGCCAAGCGGTCCTTATCTGCTGTCAAATTCTATGTTTCTATGTAGTCCATGATGCAAAAAGTATTCCTAAAAGGAATGTTTCTATTAGCACTCTAATAAAAAGAATAGCTCCAAACTAGTGTTACTTTGCTAATTCTTTTTCTTTTATTCTTTCTCTTTCAAGGCAGCATCAAAAACGTTTTAACCTTCTGACACATGCCTGTGCGTTTCAGATTGGTTCTATAGCTCTGATGATGGAGCCCTAGAGCTCTGAAAGGTAAGCACACAGTACACGTTGTCCACAGAACTCTGAACAGTAGAAGCAGCAGCACACAGAGAGGAGTGGCACATGACAGCTTTGAGCTGCCGGAGTCCCAGAGCCAGGGAGTTCACAGAAGTGCTGTACATTGAGGACAGAAACAACAGGAAAAAGGTGTTTGAACATGTAGTGGGACTGACTCTAAAGGAATTGGCAACTGAGCCATGAAAAGGAGCAACTAAAAACTCCACGCATGACAAATGCATAGAACTGGTACAGTGACTTTTTCTTTGCCATGACTTTATAGAACCTAGCTGAAACACAAATGCATGTGTCAGAAGGTTAAAAAGTTGTTGATGCTGCCTTGAAAAAAGAAAGAATAAAAGAAAAAGAATTAGCAAAGTAACATTAGTTCAGGGCTATTCTTTTTATTAGAGTGCTGATAGAAAAATTCCTTTTAGGAGTACTTTTTGCAGACTGGTAATTACCTATTGCCTAGGAGGAAGAGTCATCCCCTTTGTGGAGAGGGATGACTTTTGCCTGCTTCTAGGACTAGGGGATGGACACAAGCAGGAAAGAAAAAGTGAACAGGGAAGCAAGCGGGGCAGTGGTAAGTGCCACAGAGACAAGAAGGGGATTATTTATTTATTTTTATTTATTTATTGAAATGTTTCACCAGGAAGGCACACTGAACAACACGTTGCTCATCTCCCGATGTGACCTGTGGGGGAAGGGTAATGGGAGTCTACATACAGAAACTACAAAGATAAACAACTACAATACAGTTTAGTACAGTAGGAACAATACTGAAAACTTACAGGCAATACAGCATAGTAACAATGCAGTGTTCGGAAGTAATATCACATAAGCAATAAGTGGTCAAGTTATTTATGCAGGGTAATACAACCAAAAGTGCAGCATTAAATAAGTTAAATGCCTGACAGGCAAGGAGAAGCGTGGATAGGTGTAGGACAGCATTAGGTTTGCAGGAAACAGGTACAGTCTGAGGAGAGGAAGTTTTGGAAGGCGGTGGAGAAGGAATTGATGGAAGATGAGTGCCAAATTTGAGGAGGGAGGGCGTTCCAGATTTTGGGGAAGTGGTGTTTGAAGACAGACTGACCTGCCAACATGGAGCATTGAGGGACAGCAAGGGTCCGTGAGTTGGCAGACCTTAAAGAAGCACAGTAGGCAGAGGGGAAGTGAGGGAGGAGGATAGATACGGAGGTAGAGAACCAGGCCAGAATTTAGAAATGAGTTTGGCGTGGTGAGAGAGATGCTGGTTAGTGAGTGAAGGGAAGGAGAGAGAGAGAGTGATAGAGGATGCAGTGATGAGTGTGCACAGGAGAGTCAAGGGCAAAGAGGCAGAAAGATTAAAAAACGGGGTCCAATCTAGATAAGGTGGGTTTGGGAGCAACACTATAGACTACATCACAGTAGTCAAAAATTGGGAGAATCATCTTTTGGACAATCACATGCCTGGCAGTAAGAGGGATACAATTACGGTTTCTGTAAAGGGCTCTAAGCTTGGGGCGCAGTTTTTTCAGGATAGTGTCAATGTGGCCAGAGAAGTTGAGGTGTTGGTCTAGCCAAACCCCAAGGTATTTGAATGAGGAGAAATCCTCAAGTTGAGTCCCATCCAGGGTGTGGAAAGTGGGCAGAGTGGGGAGCTGAACAAGTCTCTGCCTAGTGCCGAAGGTCATGCAGACTGTTTTCTTGGCATTCAGGAAAAGTTGATGTGAGGCAAGCCAGTGCTGGATCTTGTTGAAGTTGAGCTGGTGTGTGGCTTCCACATCAGAGGGAGATTTTTCAGTGGTAAACAAGACGGTATTGTCCGCATACTTATGGATGTAGGAGGAGGAACAAGCTGATGGTAAGTCATTTAGGAATATAGAGAACAGGAGGGGACCCAGTACAGAACCCTGAGACACTCCAGTATGTATATGGAGTGGAAGGGAGTTGAAGTTAGGAATTCTAACTGATTGTGTCCTTCCAGTAAGGTAGGCCTTGAACCAGTTGGTAGCAGATTGTGAGAGGCCAGCTGCAAAGAGGGATTGGAGTAGCAGAGTGGAGATCGTGTTGAAGGCCTTGGCAAGGTCAATGAAGATGGCATAAGTGATCAAGCCATTGTCCATTTCAGTAAGAATGGTATCAGTGAGCCTGAGCAGGGAGGTGGTGGTAGAGTGGTGTTTCTTAAATCCAGATTGAAATGGGGTGAGGAAGTTGGAGTCAGAGAGAAGTAGGTGATTTGAAAGAGGACGAAATGTTCCTGAAGTTTAGCAATGGTAGGGAGCAGGGAGATGGGACGATAATTTCCTGGTGAAGTAGAGTCACCACCTTTAGGGAGGGAGGGAACCACTGCATGCTTCCAAGGCATAAGGACCTCAGCTAGCAAGAAGGAGAGGTTTAGAATTTCAGCAATTAGGCGGGAAATCGCAGGGGCTGAGAGGTAGAGGAGCTTACAGTCAAGTTCATCAGGAGAGCTGCCTTTGGACGGGTTGATGGACAGCAGGGTAATGACAGTGTCCTCAGGTGAGACCAAGAAAAATGAGAAAGTAGGGGAATCTGGAGAATTCATTTGGCTAGGGTTAATACTTTTGTACGAGGGTACTGAGCGGGGGTGGAGGCTAATAAGGTGGAGGCACATGAAGTAAAGTAGGAGTTAAATTCCTCGGCCACTAATGTGTTGTCCACAATGAGGGAGTTGTTTATTTTGAGGACTGGGGGGGTAGGAGGAGGGAGAGAAGAGGGTATGAACCATTTTCTGAAATTTAGATGAGGAATTTAGATTGTTGTGAAAGGTAGTGTTGAAGTACTCTGCTTTAGCTAACCTAACCACTTTGATGCAGGCGTTGCGAAGTTTGTGGCACATTTTAAAATCAATAGGTAATTTGGTAGCCTTATGCTTTCTCCATGCCTGATCATGTGCTCAAAGGCAGGTCAGGAGTTCTGTAGTGATCCATGGTATATGATTATCACATATTCTGGTACATCGTAGAGGGGCATAGTGATTCCAGGTGGACAGAAATTTGTCTTTAAAGTAGGCTAGGGCAGCATCCACTTGGGAAGCCATGGTTATCAGGGACCAGTCAGTGTTTGCTAGGTCTTGGAGAATGGGGGTGATGTCAAGGGATTTATAGGAGCGGGCTTTAATTATTTTGGGAAGAGATTTAGGCCTGTGGACCTTTCTGACTAGGAAAATCAAGTGATGATCATTTAGAGTGTCAGGAAGCATACCAGCATCAATGATGCAATGTGGGTGAGATGTGAGGGCCCAGTCAATCAAGGTGTGGTTTTGGGTTTTATTGTTTAGTCGGGTGGGTTAAATTCTGGGAGTTTATGTAGTTCTGAGCCTTAGCTTGTGAGGAAGATAGGCAGTTTATATTGAAATCGCCCATAATACACAGCTCGCCTTCTTGAGTGTGGGAGGTGATAGAGGTAATAAGTTCAGTGGCCACAGTGGAAGGAAGGTTAGGGCAATAGTGGATGCCCGCAACAAAAATTGGAATAGAGAAGGGCAGGGATAGATGATTAATGAGAGCCTCATAGTTTTCTGGGGAGGAGGTGGAGAGGATGACAGCGTATTGCAGGGAGAAGGAGATATACAACGCCAATCCCCCACCTCTCCCAGTCCTGTCTTGTCTCACTAGGGAGTAGCTGGGAATAGAGATAGTATGGTTAGGTACCTTGTTGTTGAGCCAGGTCTCAGAGAGGACTAAAATGTCAGGGGTGAGTGAGGCAACTAGGGTTTAGAAAAGGTCTAGTTTTGGCAGTAAACTACAGATATTAAGGTGGAGTAATTTGAAGCCCCTAGGAAGGAGGGAACATTGAGGGGTTTAGCCCAGAGTTTTTAGGGAGAGATCCTGGTGCATTAGCAACAGGTGGTCTTGGGTTTGGGTTAATGTTACCTGATGTGAGGAGCAGGAGCACAATAACAAGGTGGTTCAGCTTGTGATTTTTTTAGATTAACCTGGACATAAAGTATTTTAGAGTAGATGTTGAGGGGTTATGGGGAGTCGTGACTTTAAGTATCAGGTTAATAAAAGCAGCTGAGGTAGGTAAGGTATGCAGAGAAGCAGCAGGGAGGAGATGGAAATGGTTCCAGAGATGGAGGAAAGGAGCAGAGGTTATAGCATAGCTGTGGATGCAGGAGTTTATTACATTGAGGTATTCTGAAGAAGTGTCATTGTAGTAGGAGTTGGGAGAGGTGAAAGGGGAGAGGGTAGGTTGGAGTAAAAGGAGGAGCAGAGGGAGTAGCATGGGTGAAAACATGTTGGAGGGAGGTAGGACTGCACGTAGAAAAGGGAAGATATGGGATAATAGAACTTTCAGTATTTCTGAGCAGCTTGATGAGATGAGCTCACAATATGCTGCCAAAGTAATAAGAGCAGAGGAGCACACAATATGCTGACAAAGTAACAAAAGTAGAGGAGTAAGCTTAGACATGAGTTTGGATGACAGGGTTGACCATGGTGGCTGACTATAGATTAAACTTGTCAGTACACAGACACGGCTGACAGCGGCGCTGGGGAGAAATGTAGAAAGGGCAACTACACTGTGAGTGGCTGTTCAGCTTTAGGGTGGTTCCATGAGCAGGGAAACCATTTAAAGAGTGCAGGGGTGGGGAGGGTGGGTGGAGAAAATTTACCTTGATCAGTACAGTGCTGTGCAAAATTGCACAAAAAGCTGAGTTGCACATTTCAAAGGAGCCTGGAAGAGCAGTGTAACCAATGGCAGGGCTGAGAGGAAGCTCACTGGTCCTGAATCCTAAATTAGAATCCATTCCATTGGGGTTGTGTTCCTTAGAGGGGGAAGGAATAAGTAAGGCAGAGAGGGTGGTCCCTGAGGATACTGAGGAGAAGGCAAAATGTTGCCAGGTAGAGAGTGGAGGATAGCGGGCATTTATATGGAGATGGGGCAAGTAAGAGAGGTGTGGCAAGAGGGGGTAGAGATTAGGGATAGAGCACAAGTGATGAAGAATTTGTTAAAGATGTTGGCAACCTCAGTTAGGTCAGAGTAGTTGAATTTCCTAGCTTGCGGATGGCAAGTAGACTTGGAAGGGGGGATTGAGAAAGGAGTAAATAACCTTCCAGGACCTCATGGGGGACTTAAGATTGTTCTGATGGTTGTTGGCAAATTAAATTGATTTGGTCTTCCTAGTAGCAATTGTGGTTGCATTACATAAATGCCTGTGCCTCAGCAAGGCTTCATGATAACTCAATGTTTTGTGGAGATACCAGGCAGAAGCATAAACACTGAGCAGGTCAATGATCTCTCCTGACATCTGTGGAACATGAAATCCACAGACACAAGTCCTCCTGAGAGGGGCATGTTGGAGGCTAGTGCAGCATCTGTTTCACTGGATAAAGTGTGTTTCTTCTGTAATGTCATAATCCACTTGTAGGGTATCATAAATGAAGTCCACTAAATTAAATGCCCATTTTGCATGTTTCTACAATAGCAATCATCTGTCTCATGGTACAGAACACCACACCCTGTCACGTATTATTCCTTCATTATTTGCAGCAGTGTGCATGCATTATTTCTTACCTGTTTGGAATTCTACCAAGGAACTCTCAGAGCTGTTACACTTCATATTAGAAGCTATTACAAACAAGGAGTAGGACTGGCCACATTCTAGATTTGTAAGCAAGCATCCTATGTCAAAGCTTTCGCAGACATAGTCAGTTCCATCTGCTCCTTCAGCAAATGACAGATAGAACACTGAACCATTGCTGTGGTCGTAGCTAACTAATGCAGTCGAGTCACTACAGTTGGTATGAACTTCAACATTTTCAGGCGTTACATGGTGCTGTAAAAGAGAAAAGAAACAGGAAATTAATCCACATCAAAACAGAGAATATCACAGACATGTAGACTGTTGGTACATGTAAGCATTACCAAAGATAACAACACTATCATCTTTTTAGTACAAGTGAATTGTCATAGTTTTGAAATGCAATTACCAATTTAAAGTAATGTGGTGGTGGAAGGGATTTAAGATGCATCTTGTTCATCCCTGCTGCCACATGGTAGTGACCACGCCCAAGATGAGTAACGACATGCAGATGGACCCTCCATGCCAGTCTCCCTCTTAATTCTTTTATAAAAGCTTGGATAGTGCTAGCCTCCACAACCTCTTGGGTACAGTAGGCTATTCCAAAGGTTAACCACCCGCCATGTGAAGTAATGCTTTCTAATGTTTCCTGTTATTCTGCCCCCCCCCATTGCAGTTTAAGTTCATGCTCTCCTGTTATGCTTGCACTCACTAGCTCGGTCATCAGTGTATTATACTAAGTTCTCCCTCCTTTAGTAGTCAGAACACCACGATCATGTCCTCTCTCAACCTTCTCTCGGCTAAATAATTTGAGTATGTCCTGTCTCATCTCATAGTTCTTGCCCTCTAACCTGCAAACTAGCTTGGTGGTACTGTGGTGAGATCGCTCACTCTCTTAGCTTGTGCATTTCCCATCATCTGTGGTTATGCAGTTTTGTGGTCCGCATTCCATTTCATATTAAAAAAAAAGTTTCTAATTTATCAAATTTATTTTTTCCACTTTTCCCAATCCCCGGTGCACCCAAGATTGTTTTGATTGTTTCACACAGAGGCTGAATATAGCTAAAAATTTCAACCATTTTTTGGGCAGTGGGGTGGGGGCTGTTGAGTTTGCTGCTGAAGGACTTGCTATTGTCTTTTAGTGTAAAAGGTTATATGTATTGTTTTTTTGTTAACCAGGAGAGACACACTAAGCTAAAGCTTATTTACAGGTGTGACCTGGGAGCACAAGGTGACTTACTCTGGGTCACACAGTACGCAACTGGGGGCTGTGAGATTCAAACCCAAGTCTCCAGAATGGCAGCTCAGAGCCTTAAACCACTGCACTATACTGCCTCCCAAAGAAATTATGTTTGTCAGGTTCTCTTGCTTATTATTTTCATGGGTTCATAGGTAGTACAGACAAAAGAAAACCAAGTAATTGAGCTGAGGCTATTCAGCAACAATAACTCTTAATACTCATTGAGGTCATATGTGTCTTTAAATTAGTTTTAAATGCTGCCAGCCATATACCATCTACCACATAAGCTGGGAATGTATTCCGAAGACTAAATGTTTTAAGAAAAAAAAAACTGTGTGCCTTGTCTCAGTGTTGAAACGATGTCCTTCAATTTAGAATTTGTAAGCCGGCCCAGTGGCGCTGAAGGTTGAGGCGCTGGATGCCACACCTCATGCCATGCTGCTGATCTGAGTTCGGGAATGAGCTCGGGCACTGGGAGTTGGCAGGGGAGGGAAAGGCTTGAGCATCTGATGGACTACTCTCCTCTCCCTGAGAAGGGATCCAGGGTTCTTTGGTGCAATTGAGATCCCCGGTGGAGACCGGAGGTACTACTAGCACCTGGAGCAGCATTGGGAGGAGTGTGGCAGATACCTATGGCTTTTCTGTGCTGGCATCATTGCACACCTGTGCTTCTAAGGGGAAACCACACACACAGGAAAATCCCCAGCCCTGGGGATAGGTGAAGGTGCATCCAGAGTCACGGCCACACTCCCACAGTCAGACTTGTTAATCCAGGGGCCCTCCTCTGACTTCCAGCCTGGCACATTAGATTCTAGATAGAGCACCAGAGCATAGGCAGCCCCACCTCAGGGAGTTCAGAGCTGGGGAATTTGCCAGGCTGGGTCAGCCCTGGTAGCAGCGAGCTTCAGATGGGAGGTAGAGTCATAGACGTACGGGGTAGCTGGGGAGAGTACCCCAAGACTAGTACACAAATAAAGTCCACAAGAAAAAAGTTAGAATTTGTAACTCTTAGTATTTAAGACAATTCCCTTCAGTTTGAGGCACAGAGATTTTAATAGCACAGGTGTTGAATGGCTCATATTTTAGGATCCAATCCCCTCTGAGTGGCCTTCTTTCAAATGTAAACAAATTTAGGTCCCCTAGCCTCTCCTCATATGTTAGATGCTGTAAACGTCTGACCATCCTGGTCATCCTCCCATGAACACCCTCCAGTCTGTTGATATCCTTTTTAAGATGGGCTGACCAATATTGGGCACAGCACTCCAACACAGGCCAAACCAATGATCTATGAAGTGATATCATCACTATCCTGCTTCTATTAGTGATCCCCCTCCACATACAATCTATAATCCCATGTGCTGTTTTAGCCAATGCATTTGCATGTATAAACTGCGAAAGAATGGGAAGATTTTGGGTTGCTTAAACATCAACTTGGAATGAGAAAGTTAAATGCAGCAGCCAAGACGATCTCCAGATCATTATACTTGGACCATACAACACCTGTACTGCGGCAGCTGCACTGGCTCCCATTTAGGTGGTGCCGCACCTTCAAGACCTTGTTGTTAACTTACAAAGCCATGTGCGGGTTGGGGCCTCACTACCTTAAAGACCTCTTAGCCTGGCATGTTCCTGTTCAGCCTCTCTGCTCCACCAAAGACACGTTTCTGGTCATCCCACGGGCGTGTTGGAAGTTGTCTGGAGAGAGAGAGAGCCTTCATGGCTGTGGACCCTTGCTTATGGACCTGCCAGCTACATCAGCTGAGGAGTTCAATCTCGGTGGAGAGTTTTAAAAAAGGGCTGAAAATGTATTTATTTAAGTTAGCTTATAATTTCAATATTTAGAATCAACACATGCCTTCTGGTTTAAAAAAGTCATTAATTTATATAAATTTATACCGTTGTTTTGTGTATGTATTTATTCTGACTGCGGTTATTATTGTGAAGCACTCTGAGCCTTTTGAATGGGGCGCTATATAAATACCTTACCCTAAAAAAGTAAGAGGAAAGTCAAAGGGAGCTTCACGGAAAATCACAGTCAGGAGTGGAAGGGGAGAGCAGAGCAGTGGGCAGGGGGGGAAGGAAGGTGTAGAGAGCCATGTGCACCAATGTAAGGAGTCCTGGAAAAAAAATTCCAGATGTGGAAGCCATCATGGTGGAGGCTGACCTGGATTTAGAGGCCATATCAGAATCAGGGTGCACTGAGTACCAGGTCTGGGACATGGCCGTACCAGGCTACTCTATGTTCAGGAGAGACAGGGTAGGGAGGAAGGGTTGCTTTATATGTGAGGAAGGAAATCAAGGCCAGGTACAGGGGCACCATGAGGAAAAGGAAGGACTGGAGATGCTGTGGATCACCCTGGAGACAGTCTCCAGTGCCACTATGCATACTGGTGTAGTGTACAAATCTCTAGCACAGGGAGCTGAGTCCATAAAGCACTTTGAGAAACCATCATCAGAATGGTAAGTAAGAAGGAGGTGCTGTAAATTGGTGACTTCAAGTTGCCAGACATGGAGTGGAGCCTTCCAACTGCAGCTTTGGCAAGAAGTGGTGCCGTCCTTGACTCCTACAAGGGTTTTTTCTCAGGCAGCTAGTCAAACAAACAACCCACTAGCTATGAGGAAGTGTTGTGCCTGGTGCTTACAAATAAGGACTGCGTTGTGGACATCATAGTGGGCAGTCCTGTAAGTACCAGTGATCACCGTACAGTGTGGTTTAACATTAAGACATGAACAGAAGTGAACCACACAAGGACAAGGGTCCTCGACTTTAAGAGGGTGGATTTTAAAGAAATGGGAGACTGCTTCAGATGCTGCTTTGGGGGGGGGGTTGCAGGGAAGGGTGGAGGCACAGTGGGGAAAAATAAGGGAGGGTATAATTAAAGCAACTAACTTCTGCATGAAGAAAGTGAGTAAAAGCAGAAGGAAAAAGAGAATATTTTGATTTTCTAAGGAAGCGGTAAAGGTGGTGAAGGAAAAAGGGTGGCATTCAGGAGGTATAAGGAAACACAGAGGGTGGAGAACAGGGGAGTGTACTTAGTAAAACAGAGAGGGAAGCAGGCAAGGCAGTGATGGGAGCAAATGTGCTGCCAGAGGAAAGAATAGCCAAAGGGGTTATTAAGGGGGATAAAACTTTCTACAGATACATACGTGAGAAGAGGAAAGTAAGGGGAGGGATAGTGAGGATTAAAATGGCAAAGAAGAAAGACTGTGCAGGAGAGGATCAAGGAAAAGCAAAGATCCTAAATGATTACTTCACTTAGTCTTCATGGTTGGGGGGAGACTACCAGAAAGTAGCAGGAAAGGGGGGATGGACACAAGTTCATTTTCAGAGGAAATAGTCCAGAAGGGACTTGCAGCTCTGATAGTGAACAAAGCTGAGAGACTGAGACTGGACAGGACACACCCATAGTTCCAAAAGAACTCAGGAAGGTGATAGCTGCCCAACTTACAGCCTTGTTCAACAGCCCACTGGAAACAGGCATGGTTCTGGAGTACTGGATCACAGCTTGCATGGTCCATCTACACAACAGCGACAGCAGGTAGGAAGCTAACAACTGTAGTCCAGTCAGTCTTACTTCAGCGGTTGGGAAATTAATAGAAACCCTGCTAAAGGAAAGACTGGTAGAGTATCTTGAATCCAGTGAACTGCAAGACCAAAGGCAGCATGGATTCTTGGAGGAGGGAGGATCATGCCAAACAAATCTGATAGATTTCTTTGACTGGGGAAATAGATCGGGGAGGACAGTGCATGTTGCCTACCTGGAGTTCAGCAAGGCCTTCAACACTGTGCCACTTAGGAGGCAGATAAAGAAATTGAGCAGCCTAGGGTTGGGATTCAAAGTGGTAAATTGGATTAGAAACTGGCTAATGGACAGGAGACAGAGGGTGGTGGTAAAAGGCACTCACTTGAATAATTTAAGAGTGACCAGTAGGGAGCCACATGGCTTAGTACTGGGACTAGTCCTCTTCAATGTCTTGAAAAGTGACAGGGCTAAGGAACTGGAAGGGATGGCATGCCTTTTCACAGATGATACCAAAATCTGCAATAGGGTGTACACTTAGGATGGGGTGGAGAGAATGCATAGGAGTCTTGGGAAATTCAAGGAGTGGTCAAGAGTATGGCAGTTGGGGTTCAGTGCCAAAAGTGCAAAATCATGCATCTAGGGCATAGGAAGCCAGGCACTGAGTATAGGATGGGGGGAGGTACTGACAATCACTAAACAGGAAAGGGGCCTTGGAGTTATCATTATCTGACAACCTCAAAGAGGCAGAGCAGTGTGACAAAGCTATAAGTAGGGCTTGTAGAATGGTGACATGCATAGGGAGTGGCATCTCCAGCAGGAGGAAGGAAGTGGTGTTGCCACTGTACCGCTTGCTGGTGAGACCCCACCAGGAGTACTTTGTCCAGTTTTGGAGGCTGCACCACAAAAAGGATATAGACAGGGTGGAGGCAGTGCAGAGGAAGGCAACTAAAATGGCACAGGGAATGCACAAGAAGAGACTGAGGGATCTCAACATGTACACCCTGGAAGACAGAAGGGTGAGAGGTGACATAATAGAGACCTACAAGTGCCTCATGCGGTGAACAAGGTGCAGGAGAAGAGTCTCTTTCAAATGAGAAAGAGCACCAGCACTAGGGGTCATGTGATGAAGCTGGAGGGGAAGGGGGAGTTTAAGAGAGATGTGAGGAAATATTTTTTCACTGAAAGGGTGGTAACTGCCTGAAACAGAGTACCAGCGAAAGTGGTGGCATGAAAACAGTGAGAGGCTTCAAGCATGCATGGTATAGACATATGGGTGTATTAGAAAACAGGCATGGAGGAGGGAGGGTTTCCAGAGTCCAGTTAGGTCTGTGGAGTCAGACTAGGCAGGGAACATCTGGGCATGCTGGGTGGACTAAGCAGACCTTTTCTGACAACTTCTATGTTTCTGTGTTTCTAAAGGAGAAATGACAATTTAATGTTATGCGATTAGACCACTTTGGAAACACATTTTCATAAGAAAAATAATTTCTTTGTTTTCTGTACTGTTCATAAGGAAGTGTGGAAAAATGCCACTGGTGAAAATCTGTACTGAAAATATTATAAATTCATGAACTTACGAGGGTGCGTGGAAACTGCGCAATTCTCGCTCGTAACACAGTCATTTTATGGACTTTTTTCACCACATTTTCAACATAGCCACTTTAAGACCTCTGCTCAGGAACAGTGGTTGAAACATCACTTCTAACTTTTTTTTTCTATTTTCAGTGTGCAGTCAGTTTAGCTCTGTCTGTGACTTGATTGACAGACAGCCCAGTCAAGCTGAGTTGGGCCTTTAGAGAGGTGGTGTGGTTATGTTGTTAGAGCACTGGCTTGGGAACCAGTTGAGTTATGTCCAACCCCATCCACAGTTAAGGCTATCGACCAAACCCTGTCTTCTTTCTTACTTGATTAAATTTTCATGAAAACAAGATCCATTTTCATGAAAACAGGATCCTTATCCTTTAAAGTTAATCTGCTTCTGCTGATTAATCCTTTGCTGGAATCACCATAATCAGAGTTTGTTTCTGTGGAAATTATCATGATGACACAGGATTGCAGGAGCAGATCAATTGTAGGGGACAAGGATTCCGTTTCCATGTCATTGAACCTTGTAATGGAAAATAAAAAGGCTAGAAACAAATCAATAAAATATAAGCAGATTTGTGTCTAAATATACTGTTTTTTAAAGCTTTCCTAAAAATAATAACTATTTTAATGAACTGGGGAACTGCCATCTCTCATTTGTGCACACTGAAACCTTTTGGTTTGCACTATTGTTCTCCTGTACTGACAGCATTATTACAGTAGTACATTCCCTTGGGCACTTTCCCAGGGTCACACCCAGAAATGAGCCTCAGCTCAGTGTGCCTTTCCCAGTCACTAATTTGTAATAAAAAATAAATAATTATAAAATTATAGAGTGGGGTGTATCTGAAAGCATTGGATAGGTATTAACAAGGACAGGGTCAGCTTGGGGTGGGCATGTAGAAAGGGCACATAGTAGGTACAGATGGCAAAACCACCATTTGTATTCTGTGTAGTAAATGTTAAAGCTCTTTACATATATTACATTGTGCATGTGTTAGAATACAAGACAATAAAGCTCATTTAGTTTCAAAATGATTATTTATATTATAATGCCACTGGCAAGCAGAAGTCTGATTGAAATTGCCAACTCTTGTTATACTATAGTGTGGACATTTACAATCATATTGCCTAGCACTGGCAGGTCTTTAAATACATCTAAAATGAAAAGTAATGAATTTTATACAGTATGCACGGGATCCTCAATCAGTTCTAGGCCTGTTCACAGTGAAAACATATATAGGATAGAGACTGGGAAGGAACTGAAATTTTATTTATTTTATTTATTTGATTTTATTAACTGGGTAAGCACACTAGACAGCCAAGTGCCTATTTTCAGGTGTGTTTTGCTCCAGTCTTGCACACTGTGATCCCTCAGTTAACAGCAAGTAGCTTTTTCAAACAAAAGTTGCCTTCTGGAGCCAACAACAGCTGCCTGATCAGTATCAGTAAAGGGTGTTTTGTCACTTTCATTTTTCAAAGATAAAAGTCTCACCAAGTGAACCAGTCCTTGACTCTGATGAAAGAGTATGTCACTACGCTGAAGTGTTAGTCAGAAAGGCAACAGGTACCACGGGCTCCATGAGATGGCTTTAAAGCATTCAGATTGGTTTGTTATGTTTTCTCTCCCCCTCCCTCGTCCTTCTACTCTTTTCATAATGTCAGCTCTCAAACTTTTGCTCTCACTCAAATGAACTCTACTGCTGGCCAAGCTGCCTTCTAAGTTCATTTCCCTAAACTTTGGGGTTCTCTTCCCCTTTCTAGTTGCTCTGCTCCTTCCTTTCCTGCTTTTAAAGCTCTACTCCATAAGCTCTCTACTCACTATGCAGCTGTTTCTGCTACTGGATTTACATTTTACCTGCAACTTACCTAATTCTATCAGGGCACGGGGTCAGTATGTCGCCAACAATAACAGTGTGGCAACATACTGTGCTGTCAATACAGCGACACCAAGTGCAGCGCTCAGTAACAACATCTTTCACCAATAATGCCAACGAAGTGTAGGAAAAAAATATTGTTTTTGTGGGGGCTCCACCACCCATACCCTCTGTTATGGGGGTCTGCACCCTCCGAACCCCATCAAATTAAAATAACCACCTCGGGGGGAGGTAACTCTGGGATGGGGAGAAACTTGGGCAGGGGGAAAACTGCTAAGCACAACACTGAACACAAATAAAAAAAAAAGACACAGCTAATCTAGGATCAGAATAGAACCCCAGTTGACCGACACTCCACTGCTGATGGCACTACTCCCTGAACCACGGCAGCTATGCAGAGGCCTACCATCCAACAGAGGTCTTATCCTCTGCAACACTGCCTCCCAGTCAACAGCTACAGGGGTATCGCTAGCACTCTGCACCATTTCTGTCATGTGCTATTGTGTACCCTGTAGCTGTTGTACCGCACACTGTTAATGCCGCACAGTTTTGCTTGTGGCATTATTCATACAGCGTATTGTCCTGGTACCTTCTCTCTGCACTCCACCACTTTTAGTCATTCCCCCAGGTTTTATTTTGTTAAGTTGAAAACTGTTCGTTATTTGTTCTGTTGCACAGTATATTGCTTGCTAACTTACTTTGTCAATTTATTCTTAGGCATAATTGTCCTGTTTATTTTTGTTATACTTATTCCATTTTATATATTTTTTTATATTCAGTATTTTTGTATCTGTTCTCTTTTCCCCTCTTCCCCTGCCCCCAGGACACATCTATAAATGAGCTGTTACCAGCTCAGCACGTTTTTACTGGTGAAACCTTTTAGAAAAAAAAATATTTTCTTGTGGTTTTGCACCAAAAGAGTGCATAGCATTCATTTAAAAGCATGTTTTACACAACATAAGTGCACTTTAGTAACTGTCAGAAAAACATTTCGCAGACTGTACCAGTGATTACCAGCAGAGTGGCTGCTATAGTACCCAATGGGATACAGACTGGATTCACTAAAGCACTGTTGCACTTTGTTGAACGTGCTTGTATTATTTTTGAATACAATCCATATGTTGAAAATGAAAAACTTTGCCATTTTGATCTGAACTAAGCTGTTTTGAAAACAGTTTTGACCCATGGTATGCTTGAATGAACCACTACACTACTGTGACAAGAGTATAGAGATGTAGACACGCTGGCATGAAAATAAAACCATTTCCTTGTACTGCATACTGGAAAATGTTTTTTTTATCCACATGGCATTATTTCAAAAAAGTTGTTAGTGCTGACCCACAAGCTTATGCCACAGGTCATTGACTTTTCAGACTTTACTTACAAAAAACTATCTGTACTAAAATTGCCCTTGCCATCTCAAACATGAAATAACTAAGCCTAATGGCACTCACCCTAAGGAGACTACGTAGTGATCTCCTCCTTATGTTCAATAATGTAAATGATCCTTACTTAATGTGGGAAATAAACATGGCGTTTAAGCCAAATACTTCCGATATCGGGGGCGTTCCTAACAAGTGACTGGAAATAGATTTTGTACTTTAAAATGGCAATTTTACTACACATAGAGAGTAATAAATCCATGGAATGCATTACCAGTTGATGTTATCAGTAAGGGCAAAACAGAATTCAAATCAAAGTGAGATAAATACATTAGAAGTGGAAATTACTTAGATTATTACAACAACGAGATGGAGCAACCTATGGACTCGCGCCTTCTTTGCTCCACTTCACCTCAGTAACTAGGGGCTTGGAAATGAAATGTTCCCATAGTTACAGGATAGTGTGATGGTATTTCATGCACTCCCATGGTGAGATGTCAATGATGGTATGTGTCAGGATCTGCTCAACTTGGTATACCGTGATGTCTGTGACCGCATATGAGGTGACTGTCAAAATGGCAACCCATGTGATGGCGCTATCATTGTCGGCGATGGTAGGGGGACAGTGACTGTTGCGACCACGAAGGTAGGGTGGGCAACAGGAAGGGAAGGTGGGCGATAGGACATGGAGAGATGGGGAACAGGGTTGCAGCCCTGTAGTGTGCCTGCTTCTGCTGAGCCAACCGTGTGGTGTGGTGGGTAGAGTAGCTGGCTCTGACGGAGAAGGTCCTAGTTCGGACTGGGGCTGGTATAATTTTGCTGCATCCCGCAGCTGTGGGACTTAATTTTTTTAAACTGGGCCATGCCCCCTCCCAATATGCACCCACTGGAGTTGAGAATCTTTAGTTATAAGTGGGGCAAAGTTCATGGGGGTACAGCATGCACAGTTTCCTGGTCGCTTTACCGTATATTGCCAAAAATGTTTCAGTGATAATACAGGTCATGATAATAGGGATCCCCTTTCAGCAGTCGCTATTATCACATACAGTAGAACCACTCCACTGCCCCTTGTTATTTACTCCAAGATTCACGCATCATTGTTGCCCACCTCCAAGTTAGAAACATCCATGACTGTGAGCAAAATAAAATAAACCAACACTGTAGTATTATTATTATTAATAATAGAAAGGGACCTAAAATAGCAAGTAGCGGTTTAGTGGGGCATGGTGGGGTGGGTAGAATGGAAATTAATGAGAAAATATTAAATGAAATAAATTGTGATTTAGTACTCAGCGGTTGCACTGTTAGAACAAATATTAGTCTGCTTCGCTATAAAAGCAGCTTAGATGACTAATAATAAGAACTGTATTTATTTCGTTTTTGTTGACTGGGTAAGTGCACTAGACAACTACTGTCTATTTTCAGGCACGACCTGGCGGAGGGGGATACAGATGAATGCCAACTGACCTTGAACCAGATTAAGCTTGTTGGTGGTATTTTTAGCGAATGGTGGAAATTTGGCGAGTGCACTGGGAAATTCCCCAACTCTTTTCAAGAAGTGCCATGGGATCTTTAACATCCACTTGAACTATCACCAGAACAGGTAGATGGGACCTCGGTTTAACATCTCATCCGAAAGACGGCACCACAGGAGTGCAGCACCCCCCCCCCCATGCTGCACTACAGTGTCAGTATTGGGGGATATTAACCCAAGTTCCTGGTGTGGGGATAGACCCACAGCCTTCTGATCTCCCAGCCTCAGAGGCGAGTGTGCTACCTGCTGAGCCACTGATACTGCTATATACTATGTCTTAAAATTTCATATGCTCCCTTCTGGAAAGAATGCAGAGAAGAAGCCTAAATTTAAACTTTTTTGTGCTAAGAATATTTAAGTTGCACCTCCTGAGTTTTGAAAACTGGTCGCCACTGTGTGTGCTTATAAAATATCTCACAATAAGAAGAAACGGCTTTGCCCAACAAAGACTGATATACTGACTCGGGAACACTAAAAAGTGTGCTACTGTAGTCTGAGTTTGCCAAAGTTTACTTTTTTTGTGGGAGAGTTGAAATCTAAACAGCTTTTATACTGAGTGGACAGAAAGCCAATACATCAGAAGGTGTCTTTCTATAATCATGGATTGACTGATCTCGGCTTTTCTCCTCGTTAGAATCTTTAAGGACTTTGGCACCATGTGCTCTTGGTTATTTGATTTGTTGTGACTCCAGAGGCTTACTAAGCACAGCACTGCATCTTTTTAAAATATTAAACTTACCTTCTCAGATGGCAGCTACAGCAGAAATGAAAATGAGAGGAAAAAAATCCCAAGATCTTTGATATATTTCTACAGTGAGTGAGCACATTCAACATGGGAGGGACAAAACATTCAAGCAGACACAAAGGTCAAAGGGTACATCTGGTGTGTTGGTTGGTCCCTAAATTTCATTGTACAAGAGCTGTGCTCATCTGTCTCTGCTGCTTTGATTCCTATCACCTGGTGATCAGTGGACACATTATGCCTGATGATGGGGGAAGTGGTTAAATAGAAGCTGAGGTTTGGGAGGGTTAGCTGAGATGGGATCAGGAATGTTTTTTTTTTTTAAATCTGAGGTTTAGGTCTGAGTGTGTTCCCTCCCTTCCTTGAGGGACCAAGGAGATACCGCTGAGTTGTGGCTTTTTTTTCTGTGTCCCAATTTACTGAGGGGGACCGTAGAATGACACTGACCACAGCTTCGTTGTTTTTGTCCCTCCTGCTGAGAGGAACCGGAGAATGCTGCTGACCATGTGTGTCTCCCTCTGATGTGGGGACCAGAGAATACCAGTGACCGTGGCTTTTTTCACCTGACAAATTTAACTGAGGAGTGCACAATGCATTGAGCTTGGTGGTGGACACCAACAGAAACGAGGCAGAAAGTAACAGCTTGGGAACTGTGAAAACTAGAGAGCACTGCTTGAGATTGTAGTTGGTTAAAAAGTAAAAGCTAAGGGGGACCAGACAGCGATCCCAGGTGAGATAACTGCCTGCGTTTGAGGCTTTTCTGCTTGTGTTGTGTCTGAAGGGGGACAGTGTGCACAACTATCTTCATTACTACTGTTGCTAAAGTGATGAAGCATGAAAGTAGTCCTCACACAGTAACTGCAGCAGTAACATAAATAAACCACCATGTCTGTTCAGTTGATTCATTACTCTGATCCCAAGAAGTCTATGTCAGGCAGCATTAAAAAGAAACATAGTACATTAAAGAGCATGGCAAAAGCTACAGTGAAACTATTTCACTTGATGATATACCTGTATCAGCAACATCAGCATTAGAGCCAGCAGTTGAACATTCATCATCGGATGCAACAACGTTCACTGACAGACTGTCTCCACACTGAAGTCCAGCTATCACGCAGCTGCTAGTAGAGGAATAGCAGGAGTAAATGTTGCCACTGCTTCCTACTGCCGTTGTTTCATAAGACAGAGCTCCTGGTGCACGATCCCACGAGACTGTTAAAAAGTTTTCTATACAGTCAGTTGTGGCAATCACATTTTGTGGGTCACAGGGGGCTGAAATGTTACAAAAAGGCAGACATTACAAGCCACTCAACATTTTTTGTTATTCAAACTAACATTCCATCTCTTTTTTTAGTTAACACCCTATAATAAGTTACTCATCTTTGAATTACTTTTATCAACAGCAGTGCAAATAAAGATTTTTTATTTTCCAGACCGCTATGCCATAAAGCTTCAACATACTGTAGGTTATCCAATAAAGATACAGCATGTGTAATTTGGCAGAAACTGGTAACTTTACATACAATGGGCTGGATTTTCAAAGAGGTGCATATCATGCAACCGCAATTTGCATCAGTATTGTGACACAAATAGCAGCTGCATCTGCATCAGGTTGTGCTGCCTGCAACCATCAAACAATGGCTGCATCACTGTCTGCTGTGTCTGTGATTGCGCCACTGTTGTGCCACGTTTGGGTCAGAAAAATGACTTATACCACATTTGCACCAGAAGAATGAATTACACCAATTTTCAATACTGGTGTCAACTATGTGCATCACAGTCATGATCCAAACACTAGACCACTATAAAGGTGATCTAAGTCACGTAGCAGGCATAAAAGCAGCAAAGTATGTCCTCTAAATCAAAGGGATTATAGCAATAGGAAACCAGTGAGAGAGAGAGAGAGAGAGAGAGAGAGACAGAGAGATAGAGAGATACAGAGTGAGACACAGATAGTTGTTCTGTATAGTGAGTTACTGTGGATAGACAGACTCACAGGTTATTTTGAACAATATGAGTCTGCTTCATAAATTTACATCATCTATATATCGAGAGAGAGAGAGAGAGAGAGAGAGAGAGAGAGAGAGAGAGAGAGAGAGAGAGAGAGACCACAAAAAATGTATATACTTTTAAGGTAAAACAAGGTAAACCACTAATAAAGTATTATAGATCATGTGATGTAATATCAAACACATAATGGTTTGCAGTGGAATTACACATTTATCTCCACACATCAGTGATATGACCTTCATAACTAATTTGTGGCTTTGCTACTCATGAGTTATGGGTCATACCACTCACTAATGGAGATAAATGTGTTATTCCACTGTAACCCAGTATATATTCCCTATATATAAAACATCTAATCAGATGTCTAGCTGTACTAAAATATATGGATGCCTTGGCTGTATTGTTCTCCTTCTGCACTCAACCCCCCAAGACATTTGTAATATATTTATTCAGGACTGGACATCATTAAGAATATTATAAGGTCTATATAGCAGTCAATCAAGGCAAAAGAAATAAATTACTTTAAAGGCCTTTTGATAAAGGTCTATTTGCACATGAAGACTATCAAGGAATTGTAGTCTACTCAAGTTTAACTTCTAGACAGTGGTGGTGCAACATCTAAAAGTGAAGCGATCAGATGAAGGTTGACATTCCCTACTTATTCAGATTTGTGTGTTGAAGGAAACTGTCAGAGCATCATCATGTTTGGACATGCTCTCTCAAGGTAGGCAAGGTGCCAAGCCCAGATGGCCTGCACCCGTGGATACTCATGGAACTGGCTGCAGAACTGTGTTCTACTCAAAGTATATTGAACTGCAGGAAAGCAAGCAGCATGGATTTGTGGCAGGGGGTCATGCTAAATGGTTATGTTTCAACTGGGTTACCAAGGCGACTGACAGAGGGCAGGTGGTAGACTTGCTCCACTTCAACTTCAGCAAGGCCATTGATTCAGTACTGCAGTGGAGACTGTTGGAGGAGTTTGAATACAGCAGGGGATAGTTAGATGGGTAGGAAGCAACAGAGGGTAGTGGTTAATGGCACTAAGTAAGGGGACAAGGAGGTCACAAGTGGGGTGCCACAGGGATCGGTCCTGGGACCTGTCTTGTTTAGTACTGTATATTCATATGTGGCACAGTGGAAGGTATTTATTTATTATTTATTAATTTATTTGAAAAGTTTCATCAGGAAAGCACACTGATCAGCAACTGCTCATTTCCAGGTGTGTCCTGGGGGAGAGGGAAGGGGGTTACAAGCAAGGAAAATTACAACAAAATCAACAAATGCAGGCAAACAGATACAGACAGCAACAGTGTTTCATACCATCTCAGTATGGTACTATAATTACACATTTACAGTTATCGGGGGGGATGTTGTATCTCTTTGCTGATGACACAAAGCTATGCAGAAGGTTAGATTGCAAGGAAGGTGTGTGGATGATCCAGAAGGGTGTAGAGAAGCTAGAGAGATGGTCTAAGGTCTGGCAGTTTATATTCAATGCCAAGAAGTGCAAAGTAATGCACTTAGGGAGATGGACTCCACACACGAACACTGGATGGGAGGGATTAGACTGGCCATTTTGACAGGGGAGAAATGTATGGGGGTCATCATTAATGACTCCCTCAAGCAAATGAGTCAATGCAGCAATGTACACAGGAATACATCAAGGGGGCTGGGGTTGAGGTAGGGGGGATTTGACAGTAAGAGAAGTGAGGTAATTCTGCCACAGTACAGATCTCTGATGGGCTCTCACCTAGAATACTGCACCCAGTTCTGGAGTCATTACCTGAGGAAGGACATTGACAGACTAGAGTAAGTACAACAAAGGGTCACCAAAATGACCCAGGGAAAGCAGGGTAGATCGTTATGAGGATCAGCACTGGGACCTAAATATGTACTCGTAGGAGACCAGATGGGGGAAGGGGACATAACTGAAACATATACGTTTCTCAGGGGTATAAACAAAGTTAATAGTGAGGGCCTATTTGTAAGGAATAGGAATGCAGTCACTAAGGGCATGATTGGAGGTTAGTGGGGTGTAAGAGCTGGAGAAATGTGAGGAAGTTCTTCTTCACTGAGAGGGTGGTGAAATTGTAGAACAGATTGCCAGCAGAAGCTCTGGGGTGGCTACCCTATATGGATTTAAACAGGGTTGGGACATGGCAAGGGGACTCATGATCCCGGGGTGGGTGGCACAGACTTGAGGGATGGGGCACCAGGTGGGGGGGTAATAGCCCACCATCACAGTAGCTCAGTGGGGGTGAGGTAGTATAGGAAGGGCAGAATTGACGGACCTTCGGTCTCCTTCTGCTGTCCGATTCTGTTTCTATGTTGACATTGGAATTATGACTTTATTTTCATAATCTGGGCAAACTACCTGTAAATGCATGAACCATTTCACTGCTGGAGCTGTTGCACTTCCCATCAAATACAATGACAGTCATATCAAGTATTAGTCCACAGGAAAATTGTGTGAAAAGGCATGAGGTTTCCACTGTATTGCACTGAAACATAGTTCCATCTGATCCCAAAGCTGTTGCCACATAAAATGTAGTTTGCACATGTGGGTCCCAAGTCAGCAGGACACTGTTAGCTTGGCAGTCACGTTCTGCTACCAACTTCTGTGGAGGACAGGGTGCTGGTAAAAACAAAAAAACCAAAAAACAACAGATGTTATGGCCTAAATGTGGCGCTAAATGTTTCAGATCACACAGTTTGTTCATTAATATCTCAGTCGTATTTACCTACTGGTTGCAATGTTATAATTTAAGAAACTCTGTATCAATAACCGACAACCCATTCCAGATCTATCCAGTTGTTGGAAGGGTACAAATATTGAAAATATAAATACTTATTTTATATTTCTGAAGACCTACAGCAAAAATGACATAATTTTAAAGAGCAGCTGACATGTTTTTACGCTCCAGGCAGGCAACTCAAACCATGTAGCTGCCTGCCCTAAGAGCTATTTTTGCCATAAAACGAAATTTTTTTCAACAGGTTTAAAAGTCTATTACCACACAAAGCCTGGCTCTTAACTTCCTGATAGGAGTTGAGTTTCTGGCGAGCACTACAGCCTAAAATAGCATTTAGGTGCTGTGAAGTAGGGAACAATGCTGTAGGCACTTTATGCAGGTACTTATAGAATTGGGGGAGGGGGGCTGCCGTAATGTACTGAGGCTATCTTTGCTGACAACTAAACATGTATGGGGCTAATATATATAATATACAGTATATTCTACTTGGTTCAAAAACCTGCAATTAGTAGGTGTCCCAGGTGAATTCGATCATTTGTTCCTGTTTGGAAGGTAGCTTTGAGACTGCCATCTGAGAAAGAACCTCCCTCCTATTCTTAAAGCATTAAGAAGAACTATGAATTTAATACTTTCCAGGTGTAATAATGGCAGAAGAGGTGAGAAATACGGGGTGCTGTTTGTGACATCAACATTTTTTTTCAATATGAATATTTTATGCTTTTACCCCCATTTTTCCCTGAACGTCCGAGAACCACGGCAGACACAGCAGTACATACACAGGGAGGCACACACAAACTCCGGGTACCAGTTCAGCCCCTTCTGCCCCACCCCTGGCTATCACCAGGCCCCCCACAGCCCAAACTGCTATCCATCCTCTACCGGGTAGCAGCCAAGTTCTGGAGACACCCCTCATCCCTCCACAGGAGAGGAGAGCCACTACATGGCAGCCCAATCCAGCTCCACACCCCCTTCCCCGCTGATCCCCAACAACCCAGGCTCATTCCTGAACCTGGGTCACTAGTGTGGCTTCAGGTGTGGCATCCAGCGCCTCAACCCTCAGCACCACCACCAGGCCAGCAGTGACATCAACATTTTGAGGATATCTTGTTAGGGCACTATCATTTGGGTGCCATCATTATGGTGCAAAGAATCTGGGTGCCTGGGACTTTAGGGTCCAGTCCACTTTTCCACCTGCACCCCGATATGCCTGGTGTGGAGGTGATAATATATTTTAAGGGGGGTGATGGGGGCACAGACCCCCACAATGGGGGGGGTCCTGGCGGAAAAGCGCCCCTGCTGAAGCATGCCACGCATTAGTGGTGCACTCTGTGCATGCCATTACCTAGTGCAGGAGGTTGACCAAAGATATTTGGTTCACATCATGAAATTAGCAGTTGAGCAAAATGTGCTGTATTTTCATCATAGAATTATCAGGAAACTGATAAAATACATTTGTTCACAAAATTAATTGAGGAGCAAACAAAAGGCATATAGTGCAAGGTTTGCATATACTGTGCATAGACATTTACACCCTCAAAATTTCTGTTGTAGAGGGGACAATGGAAAAATGTCCTGTGCTGAGCAATGATCCTCGCTTGCTAAGCGCTTTCATCTGAATACTGATATTTGATATTGTAATGCTTTAAACATTTCTGCAACTCTCACATGTTATACCTGAAAATAGGCATCTGTATGCCTAGTGTATGTTATCTGGTAATCAAAAACAAGTAATTAAGTGAGTGTTGTGGTCATCAAAACAGAAGAACTTAATAAGTGTGGATTATTGCCTGGCACTGGACTTTTTTTTAGGGTAACGAATTATGCTAGCTTAAACTAATTCAGACATACTTTCTCACAGTTTGTGGGTGAATATTTAGTAGCTGGTGTTGACGTCTTTTTTTTTAAACAAACAACATGTTTCTGAATATGTGTGTTTGTGTGTGTGTGGGGGGGGGGGGTCACAATGAAATCTTTGGTTTGACCAATTAAAAAATACTGTATTCTTTAAAAAAAATAAAATAAGGGCAACAATGCCTAACTCTGTGTGTATTTATGTCTTTTTCTGGGAACACTATTTCTTTAAATGAGCACTAATACATTTGCTACCACTTGGGTTGTCATTTACTCTTGACAAAGCGCTAATGTATGGGCCCGAAACTTTGAATTTTTTGACAGTGATTACCAGTCTTTCTGTTATGCTGTTTAAATAATAAAATCTATTCAGTGCTATATTTTTCCAACTTTTTCGTCTGTGTTGGCATTAGCATGTGTGCAGATTCTTTGTTTTCCCAGTTTCATTTTTACCAGTATGTACTGTGAGTCCCAAAAACAGACATTTTCTGTTTTTGCAGGTTCTAAGAGGCAAGCATGTTTTGGCGAATCCTCAGTGTTGACTGATTAAATCAATGTTTATGATTTATAATGCAGTACATGTCTCAAATACAATAGCTGGAGGGTCCATACCTGTATCGAATACAACAGTTGCATTAGATGTACTGTTGCAGTTTCCACTGTCTGAAACAACCTTCACAAAGTAGCTTGATCCGCAGTCAAGTCCAAATAGCTTACAGCTCGTGGTTGATGTTTTGCAGGCTCTTTGGACACCATTTGCTGTCTCTGCAATGGCTGTGTATGATATTACACCCGCAGTACCTTGCCAGCTGACAACTGCCAACCTCTCGCTACAGTTATATCGTGCTTGAATGCCTTGAACTGGATCCACAGCTGTGGAAGAGAACACAGACAACAAATGGAATGAGTAATGACCTCCTGGGACTTTAGGGTCTTAAAAAAAGAATTGCACCCCCTGCTTTGAAAGGGAGACAGTGGATGAAATAAGTGGGTGGAATGAGGTTGGAGAGCTGAGACATAACGCCCCGGCCAGCTGGCAACTAGGAAGGGGGCAGCCAACACAGGTAGGGCAGAATAGCCCCTAGACCTGCATAGTTAGGGACTAGTGTGAGGTAGAGGACTGAAGGTAAGGAATGCGGGTGTTCCAGGAGAAAGACCGTATCTAAAAGAAGGTAGTTTAAGCAAGTGACAGGTGATATAAAAGAGTATCTAAGGAGTGTGAGTTAACGTGACAACAGAGATAGGCTGAGAAGAGGATGACAGGTAGTCAGGGAGACAGTATTAATCCAGAACCTAAAGATCAGCAGGACAAAATACAAATTTTTTAGCCATCCCAGAGAGGAATAGAGGTCACAGTGGGTATGTGTGTGTGTGTGTGTTGGGGAGGTGGCAGTTTAGGGCAAAATGAGAGAAAGCATGGAAGATGGAGTTCAGTCTGGCCAGTATGGATGTAGGGGCTAGCCTACAGACAATATCACCATAGTTAAATACGGGACAACTAATTTTTGCCACTACAATATCTCACATGTCTGACATCAGGAGTGAGACAAGACTTGTAGTGACGTAAGGTGCCAGGCTTTGGGAGGAGTTCTGAGAGAAAGAGCGTCAATGTGAGTAGAGAAGTGGAGGGTCTGGTCTTACCGCTCTCCAAGGTACTTGAAGGAGAACCGTCAGCACTAAGAGCCCCATACCCAAATGTGGGGATGGTTCCTATTTGTGGTTTGTGTATCAATAGCAGTTTTATTTACTGTATATTATTTTACAATGGATTGTATCTGTTTGATCCTGCCAACTCCTATCCCAATATCTGCCCAAACCAGGCATACCAGAATCCCTCTACCATGGCTGACATTATTGTCAGGCTACAGTTGTAGGAGTGTCAGTTGGCTGCAGTTTACATTAAAACTGTTAAATGCTCCAATCAACTGTTCACTGGTCCTCCTGTTCTCCCTGAGTTAAGTATAGTTGCAGATTATTGTTCTTAGATCCAGGAGAACACTGGGTACAGCAAACAACTAGTCAGAGCTTTTAAAAGCTCTAATGTGAATTGTAAGCAAGTGAATCTCCTGCAACTGCAGTCCGGACCTAACATCAGCTAATGGGGATTCTGGGATACCTGATTTAGGTAACTGTAAGGGCATGAGTTGGCAGAATCAGCCAGATATTATCTATTCTAGAATAATACAGTTATGATCTATTCTAGAATAATTAACATGTTCTAGAATAATAATCACTCAGTAAAAAAAAAAAAAAAAAAGAAATTTGGACATAAAGTTCAGATTGGTACCAGCCCCACATTTTGGTGTGGGGATCTTAGTACTGGCAGTTCCCCTTTAAAAATGTGACACTGTCTAGAGAAGAGCTGTGACAGACCCCAAAAGAAGGATAGCTTGGACTCTTTTAGACATGCAGCAGATGAATTAGGAGGTAGCCTGATGAGACAAACCTACACTGGCCAACTTGTTCAATAGAATGGAGTGGAAGACCGTATCAGAGTCTTTAGAAAGGTCGATGACCATGGTAGATGTAAGCTGTCCATGATCCATCCTAGTTTGGATGGAATCAATAATTCTTAGCAGGGAGATGACTGTTAAATGATTATGCCTGAAGCCACTCTAGAACAGGCAGAGAAAAGAAGTGGAGTATCAGAAAATGGGGAGCTAAGAATAGGCAAAATGGACTGGCTCGGTGGCACTGAGGGTTGAGGCACTGGACGCCACACCTCGCACTGCACTGATGACCTGGGTTCGGGAACGGACTTGGGTGCCAGGGGTTGGCAGGGGAAGGGTTGAGGACAGAGCTCCCGTGAGGAGCTCTCCTCCCCGGCTGCAGGGGATATGGTGGCCCGGCGAACCAAAGACCCCTGGTGGAGACCGGAGGTACTGCAGTGAGCCAGGCAAGCACATACTGGAGTGGCCGATGCTAGCAGGGTTGCCGTGCGCCAGAGCGTCGGGGTGTGCCCAAGCACAGGAGGGGAAACTACAGTGAAAAGGAAACCCAAGAGGGCTGGACTCGCAACCTCCGCATGCGCTCGACCGCCACATGCCCAACACTGGCCTTTGCCTCCACCCCTGATCTCCTGTGGGTTTGAGGGGCCATGGGAGCACTAATGACTTTGATGGGGCAGTTGGTTACAGTGGGTGGTAGAAGCGGCAGTTGTGTGGACTGCCTGAGAGAGCTCCAGTTCTCGGGCGAGATAAACAGAGTCAAAAAAAAAAATAGGCAAAATGCTTCTGGGTCTTGACAAGAGCAGGGAGCTGGGAGATGGGTCTGTAGCTCCTGAGTATTGGGGGGGATCATCCCTTTGAGTAGTGAGATGACTCTTGCAATCCTCTCTACCTGGGGAAATATGGAGAAGAGGAATGAAAGGTTTAGGAGGGAAGAAATGGAATTGGCAATAGCTGGAGCTTCCAGAAAAAGGAGAGAGCCTGGTCAAGGCCATAGACTTCCTCTGTTTAGGAGGTTCCAGGGCTTGCAGGATCTTGAGGATATCTGTGAAGGAGAAGGGGAAGAAAGTAAAGGAGGGTCTAGGCCGGGGATAGAGGAGGAAGATGGGAGGAGAGGAGAGGTGGGAAGTTAAGGAGAAGAGATTGTGGGAGGCCAGGAAAGACTGAGGAACTTTTTTTTTTTATTTACTATACATTTTGCGGTACCTGGCCATCAGAGGTATCTGCCATGGTCACAGTCCCCTGGGACCTCCACCTCCGATCATAACCTGTGTTCTTCCTCCAGTCACCCCTAACTTGCCCCCCAGAGAGCGGGGTTGCGGCGCCGGCCCTTAACGCCACAATTCTGGTATCTGGTCAGGGGGACCTGGCATCAGAGGTGATGAGAGGCCCGGGGGCAGGGCATCATGATGATGAGCCAGGCCCAGGTTTTCTTCCCCTGTAAGCAGGGGCATGGACATGCAATGATGTCTGGCATCCTCCCTACACCTGAGACGTCCAGGCGTCGGTGTGCTTGTGGCAACTCAGCCTCTGCTGGGTGTCGCTAGACACTAAGCACACACACACACCCACCCACCTCCTTCCTCTCGGAGAAGGAGAGCAGTCTAAGGATCGCCGATCCTTCTCCGCCGGCCCTTCGATGACACGGGTCCATTCCCAAACCAGGGTTGCCGGAGTTGCAGGTGGAAATCCAACCACTGCGTTGGTGGGCAGGCCAAGACTGAGGAACTTGACACAATTAATAAAGCTGTTATTGAAGGCAACAACAACTTTGGGGGGGGGGAGCAGAGTATCAGGAGTCAGTACCTCATAAAGGGATGGCAGATATGGGGGAGGAGAAAAGGTTGTGAACCACCTTTCAGAGTTTGAATGGACTGTTAATACTGGTTTGTTGGATGAATTTACAGTGATGTTATTTAAGGCAATCATTAAGGAATTGCCTGTAGCTGAGCATGTCAGTGGGGGAACCTGAGGCCTTGTGTGAGGCCCAGGCAGTGTCCTAGGCCTTACCATCTATGCAGAGTTTAAAATGTGCACTTACCATTTGTTGTGAAGTTCAAGTCATACTCTTCTCCACCAACAAGGAACACGTTGTACGATATCAGGCCAAAAGTGTAGTTAGTGCAGGGGGCAAGGTTAGTCAGCACAATGGAAGCTGTAGTTGTTTTCTTAAAATCCACTGGCACAGTGAGGCTTATAGCACTTTTATATGTAAGAACTCCATAAAGAGAAACCTGAGGCAATTCTTTCCACTGAAGTTGAACTGTTGTGGCACTGATTGTGGTAACCGTGACTTCAGTTGGAGGCTGGACCACTGTTTTAAAAAAACAAATAAGGTTATGGGTTTTAATACATAGATTGTTACAATGGTGCCAAACAATTAACTGAGTTGTAAGTCATACTTTTCTGCATTCAGAAACTTAAAGCGGTGCATGGTACAGTAAAAATTCTGTGCCTGCCGTACACCTTATAATTCTGTTTTATACTGTCCTTTTTCTTCTCTTATAAGAAGCCCCTTTTCATACTTTGGCCTGGATTTTAGAAGGGCTGCATCCATTTTTCAGACACACTGCAGAGTTGCGTCACAACTGCTAGACAACAAAATAGGTGGTCTAACGTTATGTTGCAAGTACTGAACCTCAGCTGCATCCATAAAATGGCAGAAAAATAAGTCATGCATCAAATGCCGAGGCATGCATCATTTCGTTTTTCGCTTTAAAGTGCGGAAAGTGTCATAATTGTGTCAGGATTTAGTACATAGAGCATACACACACACCCTGATGTATTTACCATGATGCAGCTGCGTGGGAAAACATGACACAAGTGCTGTGTCCATAATTAAGAAAATCCTGCCATTTTTTTTCCTACTATAGCCTTAATTTTAGATTTAAAAAAAAAATCGAAGAAGACTCAGCCTCTCTATGCAGGTGTGGACAGCCTCCTGGGCCTTGTTTGTGATCAGGCCCTAAGATGTGAAATAAATGAAGGAGTAGTCCTTTAAAGCAGCAATGCTATGATTCTGGACAAAAAAAGACTTGACTCTACAGATTTTTTTTTTGCTACAAAATATTCTGGTCATCTTCCTGTTTTATTTGGTGGCAAATTTTCTAGTTCCAAAAAACGTGAGTATTTTATAACTGCTTTATTTTATTTTTTGTTCAAGGAAAAAATTATGAGTGCCACATTTTGCTTAGATATGTACACAATAAGAAATGGCAGGGTGCGCATTAGGCACTTCTGACACACAGTTAGTGGTGTAGTAAGAAACAAGAGCACAGGCTGAGTGCCTTCAGCACCTGGCCATGCATTAGAACTGTCTAATGCACATCCCCGAAGTATCTTATTGTGCTTATACAATGTTTTTTTTAAGATGTCATCAAGACTTAAAAAAACATGAGCCCGATTTTCAAAAGCAATACTATGACACAAAGTGCCTGCTCCAAACAGGGATGACACAAATGGCATCTTGCATCATAGTTTGTGGCAATCCTAATTCTCAAATGCTAGTTGTGGCAACATTGGGATGCCATGCAGCAAAGCCCCCTTTTGCCACCCTTGCGGCAAAAGCACCCGTGGACCAGGTCGCAAGGGAGCTTGCACCTTGGCAGGGATGCACCATCCCCTTTTTTGTATTCTGTAAGCAGGTGCAGCAAGGGGCTCAACTTAGACCAGTCATGAGATGGTCTAAGCACCATCCACCAATGTGGTGAATTAGGGGGAGCTGAATGTGGGATCTGGGGCAGAAGGGCACAAGGGTGTCATAGAGGGTGTTGGGGAGATGGTGGGTATGCAAGAGGGTGATGTGGCACCTAGCGGCAGTTCCATTTATATAACTATTAAGCAAATGTGATGGTACTGGGAGGGTTCCATGGACAAACAATACCATGGGCCCAGGCGGGCAGAGCCCTGGCAGCAGCTCCAGCCTCCGGTACTATTTGTCCCTGGAACCCCACACCAGTACCATCCCATTAGCTTAATAATGATGTCAAAGACACCCCCATGGGGTACCACATCACCCCCTCACATGCCCACCACCTCATCAACTCCTCCATGGCACCCCTTCTGCTCCTTCTGCCCTTGGACTTCTTCTGGCAGACATGTTTCACCACTCCCGCAGCCATCCTGGCCTCTCCAGTGTTGTGCCTGGTGGGGGGAGGAGCCGGATCCCTGAGGCAATTCCTGCTGGTGTACCAACTGTTTGGTGCTAGCCTGTGGGTGCTGCAACTCCTGGATTTTTGGTGCAGGAATCCCTGTTTTTAGACAGACAGAGCAAATAGGGCAGAGATCCTATTTCCATGCAACAGTCCTTAGTAATAAACAAATAAAGGTAACAATTACAAAAAAAGGATGAAATATAAGCTAAATTGTGTTTTTCTGGGTTGTCCGAACAACATCAGGGGCCCTTTAAAACCCTGTTATGCTACAAAGAAACACTGAGCATTCATAAAAGCTTGTTATAAATTGTAGTTGAAATTAACTTTTTGGAAAGACATTTTTTATTGCACCGCTTCTTCACATATCACTGCCCCTAGGTTTTTATTGGTATTTAGGGACCAGTGTCTGGTGCATGCTAGTTTCCCTCAGTCATGAGGGGAAACTAGCATAAATAATGCTAACGCAGACATAAAATGGGGAAAACAAGGCATCTAATGGGACAAGAAAAAATGGGAAACTTAGAATAGAATAAAAAAGGTATGGGTAGTCGAGTACAATATTTTTACCATAGCATGCACTGCTGATTTAAATATACTTACTAATTAAAAAAAAAACCTCTGATGTTGCAATACACTGTTTGGCACACAGCTGAACTGGCATAATGACACAGTAACATACAAGAACACCAGACTGACCCATGATCCTTGATGGGAAATTTCTAATTATGTACTTCAGTGAGGATGGCGTACACTATGACAAGAGTCTGTGACTGTAAGAAAAGGTCACCACTTCAAACACTGATTATTTATGGGCCCTATAAACACTCAGTTTCTCATTGAACTGAGCTGGCGCTATGTCAAGACTGCGATATCAAAAACCGTATGGTCAATAACAGCGATGAGTGGTTAGTACAAAACTGTGCAGTCCAAAACCATGCGAATTATATATACCAACTCCGAAACCATGCAGTCTTTAACTGCATATTTGCACTCTTGGTTTTGACCAGACACCACTGAAGTTTACTGGTGAGTAGATCAAGTTTAAAGGTAGGTCCCCTCAGCCCTTTTTTCTGTGCACCTGTGTAGTTTTAGGCATTAACAATGATTGCCTCATCTGCACCCTCCTAATTTCATTAAGATTTGAATTTAAAGGGCCACTGTCGACACCAATGCACATGCTCAGAGTCACGGCTCAATTTTTGTATGTAAAATTAAATGGGTTACAGCACTCAGTTATGAATGCCAATCTCTTTCTGTACCTCTTTGCCACCAACGGTAAGAGATAAATCTTTTTCCTAATATGGGACCAAAATAAATAACTCATTCATGAATGAGTTTCCCCTTGGCTGAGTGCCTTTCTAGATCCTGTATGTGTGCCATGGACATTTCAGTCAGGATGGTCAAAATACCCTAAAATAAAATAAATAAATATCTTGCTTTACCGTGCAAATCTTTTGCCGTGTGTATCTTCTACATTTCTAAAGCTTGCTCTAGACACATTCATTCAAGGCACCTTAAAATTGGCCCAAACGGCTAACTGTGTCTCTTTAACAAATTTTTTTGACCCCTCTACCATTTATGGCCATTAACAGAGCTCTGCAATGTTATTGCTTACATGACGCTTCAATTGTATTTTTTTCTGGTCATCAGTATTTTTCACCAGAAATGACTTTTAGTCGTCCTGACCTAATCATCGCCATCTGCTCCTTACCACATATCCCCAATAGAGATATGGCACTGAATCCCATGGCAGTTTGGCAAATTTTTTTGGCATATAATGTGAATCTTTAGCTGCATTAATAATAATCTTTAATAATAATAATAATCGTTATTTTTAATGCGCCTTTCAAAAATCAAGGCGCAGAACAAATTGTAAAATCACATCAAGATAAAACATTACAATAAAACCGATAAAATAAATCACATCAAACAACATGATGAAACCATAAAATCAAACCAGGTCAGCATCTTCCCCAAAAGCCTTAGTCCACAGAAAAGGATTTTAATGCTTGTTTAAAACCCCCCACTGTCACACACTCTCTAATCCAACGGGGTAGAGAATTCCAGAGGGACGGTGCCATGAACACGAAAGCCCGGGCACCAGAAGATTTTAAAACAACCCTCAGAATCTACAGCAACCCCTCGTTGGCTGAGCGGAGCAGTCGCTCCGGGAGATAAGGAACCAGGAGCTCTTTCAGGTAGTCAGGACCCATACTGTGCAGGGCTTTATAAGTCAGCAAGCCAACTTTAAAGGTGATCTGCCACTGATCCGGCAGCCAGTGCAGTCTCCACAGCACCGGTGTAACATGGGAGGAACGAGGCATCCCAGTTAACAACCGGGCTGTGGAGTTCTGCACCAGCTGCAAGCGGTGGATATCAACCCCTGGAAGCCCAAAGTAAAGGGAATTGCAGTAGTCCAAATGCGAGGTCACAAAGGCGTGGATCAATGTAGGTAGGTCCCCGGACGGAACAAGGTGCTTGATCCTAGTGATGTTCCTAAGATGATAAAAGGAAACCTTAACAATGGCCGACACTTGAGCATGTAGTGTCAGCCAATCGTCAAGAATCACCCCTAGGTCGCATACCTGTTCAGAGATAGGGAGCTCAACATCCCCCAGGAATAAACCTGAGGGATGATTTGTCCCCCAACCCCCTATCCGGCGACCAGGATCCACGACTATCACCTCCGTCTTCCCAGAATTCAACTTCAGCCAGCTGGACCTCATCCAACCTTGGATTTCACCAAGGCAGTTATTAATCACCAAGAGTGCTCCATTCTGGTCAGGTGCAAAAGACAGGTAGAGCTGGGTATCATCAGCATAACAATGAAACTCCAGCCCATACCATCTTACAATGTCTCCAAGGGGAAGCATGTACACTGCAAACAACATGGGGGACAGCACTGAGCCCTGGGGCACCCCACAGGACAGAAAGATAGGATCAGAGGAAAACACCCCCGATACCGCCCTCTGAGTTCTACTGTTGAGGAAAGAAGTAAACCATCTGAGGACCAAACCTGAAAGCCCACAGATGATTCTCAGGCGCTCAAACAGTACCCCATGGTCTACAGTGTCAAATGCCGATGATAGATCCAGAAGGACCAAAATGGACCGTTTTTTCTGGTCTCTCGCCATCAAGAGATCATTGAGCACCGGAATCAGCGCAGTCTCGGTGCTGTGCCTCTTTCAAAAACCCGATTGAAGAGGATCGTAGATGCTATGGATGGTCAAGTGGTTGTCTAACTGGGTAGCCACTACTTTCTCAATTACCTTCCCAACAAAGGGAAGGTTTGAGATAGGCCTGTAGTTACCGAGGGAGTTGGGATTAAAGAGAAACTTTCTTGATATTTCAGAATTTCAGACATATTAAACAGGGAGGTCCCTTACCTCATCAGGAGCTTCTCCAGGCTGTTTTTATGATTTACTATACAATCCTGACAGCCAGTCTCCCAAACTCCATAAGTCCAAGTTCAAGAGGCTGACTGTGGGAAGACTGACAGGGTCTTAGTGCAACGTGGGGGGCAAGCCGCCCATGCCCCCCCACATGGGGAAGCGATGCCCCTGCACCCCCATAACTAAAATAATCAACTCTGAAGGGGAGTGGACCTCAGAGTAGGTGAAAAATGTTACAGGGGCAACAACAGAACCCAGGTCGAGAGCACTATGCTGGCTGAGTTGATAGTGGCCTAACCTTCCACAGCCTGGTCAGCTTCTTCATTTCCTCCTTCCTTGTGGTGCCCAACTAGGGGTAGGATAGCAGTTTGTCACTTCCACTACCTTACCCCTGTTGGCACCAGATTCTTTCCATTGGAGGTGTGTGTGTCGGGCTGCTAAACTTGGGATCCCTCAATGTTGGGATTCCTATTGTCGGTATTTAGTAGGGATACTGTTTTCATTTTTTTAGCCTCAAAGTAAGGGAAGAGGGTGTAATTTTCCCTGAGGGCTGGTCACATCCCTTTCCACTTCCTGACTCAATGATCTACCTCGCTCTGACATTTGTGACATCTTATAGGTCGAGATGGGCTGCCATTCTCATTCACTTGAATGGAGCTCCTTTCAACATGATTTCGAGTTTTAGATCTGTACTGTTATTTACTGATGCCAGGGTTAAACCAAGAGCCTTGTTATCTGAACTCTGGCATCAAGAGGTACCAAAACCTGATTTAAAATCAGGAAATCACATTTGAAAAAGACGCTCCATTCAAGTGAATGGAGCGCGCCCTCCCGCCCACTCGACCTATAAAGGCATCACTAAATGTCAGACTGTGGGGGCAGATCAGAGAGTCAGGAAGTGGAAAGGGATCATGCAGACAGCCCCTTGGAGCAAATTAGATCCCTTCCCTTTCTTTGGTAGCTAAAGAAAAAGTGAAAACAGCCTATAAGAGCTCCCGATGAGGTAAGGGACAGCTCTGTTTAATGTTTTTAGTGTTGAGAAAGGTGTTCTTTACACGAACTGTGCTGATTTTAGCACAATCAGTCATTTTTGAAACTGAGAGGCATTTTGTATAGAAATTGCCTATTTCATATAGAAATCACTGCTTGAAAAGTAAAAGCAGGACTCAGCGCATACGTACCAGCACTTGCACCAATGTTGGTGCACCTTCGCCGAATCCTGCTTTTACTTGTCAAGCAGAAATTTCTATATGAAATACCCCTTGGTTTCATAAAAGACTGATATTGCCAAAATCAGCACAGTTTCTGTAATATAGACAGCTATTCGCTTTATATGCCGCAAAAGTTGCCAAACTCGTTCGTGCACAAGTTGATCAAGATTCAGCACTATATCTGCACTGGGGACACATGAGAAGGAGCAGACAGTGATGACAAGGTCAGGATGACTAAAAGATATTTTTGGTGAAAAATACTGATTACAAGAAAAAACATATCACTGAATGGGCACAAATGGTACAAATGGCAGAGGGGTTCGTAAAATTGGTTAAAAAGCTGACAGTGCCCCTTTAAATGAACTTACTTAAGTCTGGCAGGAAAACCTGCTTGACTGTGTTGGAAAACTCATGACCTGACTCATGCTTAGGCATCATGGGATGTGGCGATGCATTGCAGCTAATGCCTGCAGGTCTACTGTAACATTCAGTGCTGTTGATGCCCTCTGCAGTCCTGTGTTCTTATCTTAAAAATTTCGGGGTAAGGACCCTGATGTTTTCTGTAGTTTAAAGTGTGCCTGAGTTGGAAAACATGCTCTTAGAAACAGAAATCTGTGAAACAGGTGTCTGAAAGGAAGGAAGGAAGGAAGGCACTCACTGGGGTGCTGGGACAGAGTTGTAGTTAATTGTTTCTGGAAGGCATGAAGTTAGTCCCACCCACCCTACCCTCACCCCATTTGCCCCAGCTGCATCCTTTTCTTTATATCAGGGCTTCTGACATCACTTCCCCAAAAGTGCAAAGGACATACACCTGTTCATCTCCTTAAAGGCACAGCACACTGAAGAGGGGGTAAAGACACTCACACACTTGCACACACTAAAAAAAAAAAAACAGAAAAAACCCCCATCTTAAACAGGAAGGGAGAAAGACATGTGGGGAGAGGTGCAATGCACTGGCTATGGAGCGGCAGTCTTCTGGGATACGTTCTGGAGGCTGAGTTGCTGTCCTATTTGCAGGCACCTCTCTGGTCTGAGAGAGGATGTTGCCTGTCTCCATGCTGACCTGGTAAGAATTTGGGATACCTCCTTCCCCACCCAGGGACCACCCAGGCCACCACCACTGCCTCAGAGGTTGCCAAGAAAGAGGAGCGATTGGACCACAGTGGGCTCAGGAAGGGTGAGGGAGGTGGAACAGAGGTGCATCCCTCCAGTTGTGCTTCTCCACAATTCATTTTCCATTCTGGTGGAGCATGGTTCCTCTATGGAAGCATCTGTAGGGGAGATCAAGGAGGATGCTGGGAACCTCCACAAAGGAGACCCACAGAAGGGTGGCACAAGACCCCAGAGGGGAAGGAAACAACTCCTGGTGGGGGGCTTAATCAATAGGAGGGTAGAACTGGGGGAGGGAGGGGAGAGAGAGGTAAGGTGCCTGCCTGCCTGGCTCCATGGCTTGGAGGGACAGGAAACGAATCCTCAGGATTGTGGGAACAGCTGCATGGGGGAGGGTGCTGGATGTCATTGTCCACCTAAAGACAAATAACCTGGCTGGGAATGGGATCACAGCAGTGCAGCAGGAGTTTGTAAAGTTGGGGAAGGTCTTAGACAAGTAGCATGCATGGAAACTTTCTCGAAAGTGCTACCTGTCTATGGCATGGGTGAGGCTAGGGTACTCCACACCATGGGATTAATTGACTGGATGAAAAACTGGTGTGGAGCTCAGGGATTTGGCTTCATTGGGGACTGGGGGTCCACCTGGAGGGATACAGACCTATACTGATGTGATGGTCTGCATCTGTCCGAGAAGGGAACCAGGATCCTAGGTGATAGGTTTAAATGCTTCATTGGCAAGCATTTAAACTAGCCAAGGGGGGAGGTACTGAAGGGAAGCAGGGAAATCCCATCCCTCCCAAAAAACAGGGTAGTTAGTGAAGTAGACACAAAGGTAGAGAAGTCGATAGGGAGCAGGACCAGGGCAAGTCCAGAAAAAGGCAAGAGCAGTAAGGACAGGGGTTGGCCTAAAAGGGGGTAAGGCCATCAAAAAATGGAGGGCAATAATTATCAGTGCTTATAGTCTGGGTAACAAACTCCCTGAACTAGTGGCCTTGATGGAAGAGGGACACCTGGATATTGTGGCAGTCACAGAAACATGGTACACAGAGAACCATGACTGGGATGTCAACATACCAGGGTACACAATCTACAGGAGGGACAGGGAGGGTAAAAGAGGAGAAGGAGTAGCTCTCTACATAAGGGAAGGAATCAAAGCAACAGAACTAAAGGGTAAACAGGAAAGGGAGGAGGCACTGTGGGTCAACCTAGAGACAGGAAATGGCACCACAATCCGCACAGGGGTTGTTTATAGATCCCCATCTCAGGAAGAGGCAATGGACAAGGAAATGACAGAAGGACTCCTTACAGTGGCAGAAAAAGGAGAGATATTGTTGATGGGGGACCTGAATATGACAGATGTTAACTGGAGCACCTTTACTGCAACCACATCCAAGAGCAGGGACATTCTCAGTGCCCTACAGGGGGCATTCCTCAGTGGCTAGTGTTAGAACCCACCCGGGAGGGAGCAATTTTAGACCTGGTACTCTCAAATGGGGATAGAGAGAGGATCTCAGATTTAGAAGTGGGTAGCCATCTGGGAACAAGCGATTACCAAACAGTGTGGTTTACAATAAACACAGCTGTAGAGTCAAGCCATATAAAAGCAAGGGTGTTGGACTTTAGGAGGGCTGACTTTGGAAAAATGGGAGAGTGCCTCAGAAAAGCACTAGCAAACAAGCAAGAAAGAGGGGTTGAGGAACAATGCGGAAAAATCAAAACTGCCATCGCAGAGGCAACAAGCCTTTGTGTGAAGCAAATTAACAAAACAAAACAAAGGAAGAAGCCATTATGGTTCTCAAAAAAGGTGGTGGGGAAGGTTAAGGAGAAAAGGATAGCATTCAGGAAATATAAGGAAACACAGAAGGAGCAGGACAGAGAACTGTATCAGTTAAAGCAGAAGGAGGCAGGGAAGGCAGTTAGAATAGCAAAGGCCCAAACTGAGGAAAAGATAGCCAACTCTGTTAAGAAGGGAGATAACACCTTTTATAGATACATTAAGGAGCAAAGAAAGACCAAGGGAGGGATACTGAGGCTTAATAAAGGGGAGGAAATGTGGGCAGAGGGTGACAGTGAAAAAGCAGAGATAAGGAATGAATACTTCTGCTCAGTATTCACAAAAGAAGGGGATGGGGAGGTACCTAAACCAAACAATAGAAACACTCTGGATAGGGGGGTCGATACCAGTCCATTTACAGAAGAAAGGGTTCTGAAAGAACTCTGAAGGTGGACAAAGCAATGGGGCCTGATGGAATTCACCCCAGAATTCTAAAAGAACTAAGAGTAGAACTAGTGACACCACTGACTACCCTCTTTAACAAATCATGGGAGGATGGGGTGGTACCTGAGGACTGGAGGAGGGCAGATGTGATTCCACGTCACAAAAGTGGGAGCAAGGCAGAGGCAGGAAACTACAGACCTGTTAGTTTGACCTCAGTGATAGGGAACATGATGGAATCACTTCTGAAGGAAAGAATTGTTGAGTACCTAGAGTCCAGCAGGGCACAGGACCCAAGGCAGCATGGATTCACAGCAGGAAAGTTATGTCAGATGAATCTAATAGATTTCTTTGACTGGGTGACCAAAGTACTAGACTAGGGAGGGTCTGTGGACATGGCCTACCTAGACTTTAGCAAGGCATTTGACACAGTCCCACACAAAAGATTAATACACAAGTTAGCCAGCCTTGGAGTGGGTCCCAAGGTGGTAGCCTGGGTAAACAATTGGCTGGACAACACGACGCAGAGGGTAATAGTAAATGGAGTCCACTCTGAAGAAAGGGGGATTACTAGCAGGGTACTGCAGGGTTCAGTACTGGGACCAGTCCTCTTTAATGTCTTTATAAGTGACATTGCAGAGGAACTGGAAGGAAAAGTATGTCTCTTTGCAGATGACACAAAGATCTGTAACAGGGCTGATGCACAAGGTGAGGTGGAAAGGATGAGAAAGGACTTGGCAAGGTTGGAGGAATGGTCAAATGTATGGCAGCTTAGATTCAATGCAAAGAAGTGCAAAGTAATGCACCTGGGAAACAAAAACCCAGGGGAAGAGTACACAGTGGGGGGTGAGATACTAACAACAACAAAAATGGAAAGGGACCTGGGGGTAGTTATATCAGATGACCTAAAGGTGGGCAAGCAATGTGAGAAGGAAGTAAGAAGGGCTGGGGGGATACTGGGATGCATAGGGAGATGCATCACCGGTAGAAAACAGGAAATTTTTATCCCTCTGTACAGACAGCTGGTGAGACCCCATCTGGAGTACTGCATACAGTTCTGGAGACCCCATCTCTGCAAGGACATAGATAGGATGGAGGCTGTCCAGAGGACGGCAACTAAAATGTTGCAGGGTCTGCACCAGAAGACATACGAAGAGAGACTAAAGGAGCTTAATTTGTATACCTCAAAGAAAGGAGGGAGAGGGGGACATGATAGAAACATTCAAGTACCTCAAGGGGATCAACAAAGTCCAACAGGGTAGCATCTTTCAGAAAAAGAGATGTGCAAGAACAAGGGGACACAATTTGAATATAGAGGGGGACGGCTCAGAGGTAATGTGAGGAAGCATTTTTTCACAGGGAGGGTTGTGGATGCATGGAACAGCCTTCCTGAGGAGGTTGTGGAGTCAAAAACAGTGGGGGAATTCAAGAATGCATGGGACAGACATAAAGCAATACTAGTGGGGGGGTGGGAGGAAGTAGGCTGTTGATTAACTAGGATCTGCAGCTACCATTAGGTAGGGAAATGGGCAGACTGGGTGGGTCAAGCGGTCCTTCTCTGACGTCAAATTCTATGTTTCTATGTTTGTGTTTGTAAAGTTTTCTTTCTGCTTTGTCTAGTTCTGTGTTTCAAGTTCTTATTTTGAAGACTGAGCCTGCAATCCCTTTGTTCCCATTGTGTTTTTTTCCTGTGCTGGACATTATGTCAGGCTAAATAAATGACACAGCCATACTTTCATAGAGGATGCCAATACCAGGGCAAATTCAGCACTGTGTCACATGATCATTCAAACTCCAGGGAACACCACACTACCAATTCGCCATGGTTCTAAGGAGTTTTTACACTCATTTTTTCATTTCCCTTCTTTTACGCTTTATGTTTCATTGATGCATTATCATATTTTTTTTGCAATTAATAGTATAAATACTATTACTGAAGGGAAACAGAAAAGGTATAAAGGGAAGAGGTGAGTCAGGGAGAGCTTCAGGGAACAACATAGGTGGGAGGGCAGGGTAGCAGGCGGGGATGGAGGAAGGTGTGGAGAGCCATGTGCGGAAATGCAAGGAGACTGGGAAACAAAATTCCATACCTGGCAGCCATCACAGCGGGGACTAACCTGGATTTGGTTTGGTGGCCATAACAGAGTTGAGGTGCACTGAGCACCACAGATGGGACATGACCATACCTGGCTGCTCTCTGTTTAGGAGATACTGGGCAGGGAGGTGGGGAGAAGGGGTGGTATTACAAGTGAGGGAAAGAATAAAGATCATATAGGTACAGGGGAACCAGGTGGAAAAGGAAGGGTTGGAGGTGTTGTGGGTGATCCTGGAGACAAGCTCTGGAGCTGCTATCTGTGCCAGGGTGGTGTACAGACCTCCAACAGAGGGAGAGGAGTTGGGTAAAGGACTTGGGAAAGCCTTATCAGAATGACAAGCAAGGGAGAGGTGCAGCTAGTTGGTAACTTCAGTCTGTCAGACGTGTTGTGGAGCTTTCCAGCTATGGCTTCAACAAGGAGTACATATGAACATACGAATGTGCCAGCAGAAACAGACCACCCAGTCTATCTAAGTCTGCTCGAGTGTGCAGCCAGTTCACAGAGTAGGGTCATCCTTGACTCCCTACAAGGAGCTTTACTAAGGCAGCAAGTCAAAGTGCCCACTAGGGACAGGGCAGTGCTGGACTGCGTGCTTATGTAACCCCCTTGCAAATGGGGGTTCCTAAAAGCTTCCCTGGAGCTCATTTAAATGCTCCCTGCCAGGCTGGTGTCCTGCATTTTAGCAGGTTAAATGTGATCGCCAGGAGCGCTATCAAAGCCTCCGTGCCTGTCTTTTTAAGGGCTGCCTAAACCACAGTCACGATTAATCTGGGAAGGGGTTTGAGTGTTACCCTGCTCGAGTCCTGCCCGGGCTGCCGGATAATTACTCCGTTGCTGCCATCGCTAAATTGCGCAGAGGGAGCTCCTCAGAGAGATGCAATTGCCTGCTGGGGATAACTTAGGTTGATAAATGAAAATATAGTTGTTCTAACCTGCTTTTTCTTTGCAGCAAAGACTGTTCTGATTCTCCCCTTCATTTTGGTCCAGGACTGCTGAATTGGACCAATCAGTACCCAGGACTCTACAGAGTCGGCTGACCAATAGAGGAACTGCTCGTACTTTGGGAAAGGCATTATGGGCTATGGTGCTTTTTTGCACCACTGAGAGCAGGGGCAGTTGATTGGCAGGTGCCGCTGGCCAATGGAAGCGGGTAGCGCCCGAACTGAAGGGAGAGCCCCTTGTTGTTGGGGGTAGATGCATTGGGACTGAGAAGGATGAAGGAGCTCTGAGCTCTTGCGCCGTTGAGTGTTCGCGCAGGAAGCGCGTGAAAGACCAGAGGTGGCCATTTTTGCCATTTAGTGATTCGGACTAAATCCGCCGGCATGCGGTCGGAGGAGGCTGGTGCCAGCCCAGCTACCTACCAGGCTCAACCTGAAAGGACTGGAGAATCTGCTGAATCGTGCTCGGTCCACCCGTGAGGTTGAAGTTGTCGTCTATTGCCTGAGTCTACTGCAAGTTCGTGTGGGGTCTAGAAGCAGCTGCCTGGTACAGTACCCCTCTGTTATTTGCCATATAAATGTGTGAGGAGGCTGGTGAAATTCAGGCTCAGCTCTGCCAGAGGTGAAGAAATCGTTGCTTGCTGGAGTCATGAGTACTGAACCAGGGTAGCTCCCTGTTAAGTTTGCAATCAGTGGCCTCCGGTTGCTTCATCATACAGCTGACTGTCTAATTGAGTTTTGCTTCTCATTCTGACTAGTTCAGTATTGTAAAGGCTATCTCTGTCAGGGCCCCAACCAGCTGCCACGGTGGACTAGCCATTAGGGCTTGGGTACCCAGGGACAGTAAATATTAGGTTCAGGCCTGTGCACAGTGCCCTAGGTAGATAAGCATAGAGTAAGCCAATTACCTTAATTCCCCCCTACCCGTGTTATTTGCCTCCCTTTAATAAATCAGATTTATGTGTTGCAACTACACCCTGTTTAGTCTGTGCATCTCTGGTGAACCGCTGCATAGGGACTGTGCTATAACTGTACCTTACTTTACAGGGGGTCCCCAGAGTGAGCTGAGAGATACTATCCGGGGGGTAAGTGTATGTGGAAAAAGTATTGGTGGAACCCTGTGTGAGCCACTAGTGGGTCGAAAGAGGGGTTGCAGTAACCCAGAGAGCTGTGACCGAGGCAAACTCGCCAGTAGTAACCCTGACCTCTGGGTGGAGGCACCCGCCAACGGATCTGGGCCCCTCACCCTGTCTCTGTGGGGGCTGGCAGGGGTAATAGCCCTAAGGGTAGTGCCCCCTGGGGGTTACACTTACAAAGAGAGACAGCACCGCAGACATCACAGCGGGCAATCCCCAACATACCAGTGAGCACTGTACAGTGGTGTGGTTTAATATAAAGACAGGAACAGAGGCAAAACACATGAGGGCACGGGTCCCGGACTTTAGGAGGGAAGATATTAAAGAAATGGGAGACTGCCTTAGAAACTGCTTCATAGTGAGGATTGTCATGGAGGAGTAGAAGCACAGTGGGAAACAGTAAGAGAAAGCATAATTAAGGCAACCAGCCTATGCGTGAAGGAAATGAGGAAAAGCAGAAAGAAAAAGAGACAGTTATGGTTCTCTAGGGAAGGAGCAACAGTGTTGAAGGACAAAAGGGTGGCATTCAGACAGCATAAGGAAGCATAGAGGTAGGAGGACAGAGGGGTAAACCAAGTACAACAGAGAGGAGCAGGAAAGGCGACGAGGGAAGCAAAGGTACAGACAGAGAAAGAGATAGCCAAATGGTAACTACAGGGGATAAGACTTTCTTCAGATATGTAAGTGAGAAGAGAACTTTTGATCAGTCTTCACAGTGGAGGAAGAGGGCACAGACCACTAGAGGGTGGCTGTAACAGAGAAGAGAGGGTGGACATAGGTCCATTTTCTGAGGAAGGAGTCCTAAAGATCTTGCAACTCTGAAGGTGGGCAAAGCTATGGGACAGATGGGATACACCCAAGGGCACTAAAGTAACTCAGGGTGGTGCTAGCTGTCACAATGACAGCCTCATTGAACAATTCACTGGAAATGAGCAACATTCCAGACATCTGGAGAAAGCTGATGTGGTCCCTCTACAGAAGATTAAGGAAACCTGAAAAATTGTTAAGGACATGGCAGTTAGGATTTAATGCCAAAAAGTACAAAATCATGTACCTAGGGCATGTGAGCCCAGCAGCTGAGTATGGGATAGGGGGAGGTACTGACAGTCACTAAGCAGGAATGGGACCTTGGGGTTATTATAACTAACAATCTCACAGTGGCAGGGCAGTGTGACAAAGCAGTGGGTAGGCATTGTGGTATGATGGGGTGCATATATGGAGAGGTATATCCAGTAGGAGGAGGGAGGTGGTCTTGCCACTGTATTGCTCACTGGTGAGATCCTGTCTAGAGTGCTATATACAGTTTTGGAGGTTATGTCTCAGAATTGACATAGACAGGGTGGCAGCACTCCAGAGGAGGGCAACCAAAATGGTGCAGAGGGTTGCATGAGAGGTCAAACGAAGAGCAACTGAGAGATCTCAAACATGTACTCCCCCGGAAGAGGGGAGAGCAAGCGGTAACATCATAAAGACTTAGGGCATCTCACAGGGGTGAACAGGGTGCGGGGGGGGGTCCTCTTTTAAAGAGGAAAAAGCACCAGGACCAGAAGGCATGTGGTGAAGCTGGGGGTGGGGGGTTCAGAGGGCTGTGACTAAGTATCACTTCACTGAAAGGGTGGTAGACCCCTGAAACAGACTGTCAGCAGAAGTGGTGGAGCAAAAACAATGGGGCTCTTCAAGCATGTGTGAGATAGACATAGGGGTCTATTAGTAAATAGGCTGGGACGATGGAGGGGAGGGTCATCAGAGACCAGTTAGGGCCTGCAGAGACAGATTAGGCTGGGAACATCTGGGCAGACTTGTTGGGCCAAGCAGTCCTTTTCTGCCAACATATTCTATCTTTTGACTCAGAATATCCCCAACAGTACTGAGGGTAGTGCCAAATCTGCACACTGTGCTGCTTTGCAAGTTTCAAATAGCTTTGAAGAAGTAAACCTGTTCATTATCTATAATATAATGAAAGTGTTTTGGACAATAAAATACATACAGTGGTTTTAAAATGTACAAAAATGGCAGTCTCGGTCTTCAAAGTTGTTAGATTTTTTTCCTAGAAAGTTCTGCTCCCTCCTGCCCTGCCGCACACTCTGGCCCCAGCTGCCACCGCACTCCAAACTGTAACTCTTCCTGTCTCAATGGGTTAATATACATCAATTACATACCCTATGTTATCAAGTGGTACTGCTGTTTTTTCTGTCTTTAAAAAAAACAAGTTTTCTCTGTAATCCAAGCAGCAGCAGTGTGCGTAAAAACTAGTACCACCCCATTCTTTCTCCCCCTCCCCCTCCCCACTCTTGGGCTGGTGCTGGTTCTCCCCCCCCCCCTTAATGTCACCACCTTTGGATGGGATGAAAACTGGATGCTAAACCACACCACAAACTCTGCATCTGGCTCCACCCCTTTCTTATGATGAAGGAGTATATCGCTCCTCCTCCTAAGCCATTTGTAATGTCAGAAGAGACATTAAAATTGATAGATAATAATTTGTATACTGTTATTTTTTCAATTTATTTTTATTCTTTGGTAGCTAGATAACTCTCATTGGGCATAAGGCCCATTTACAGCGGTGACCCAGCAGCAAAGGGAGGTTAAGTGACTTGCTCAGGGTCACACAGTATACAACTGGAGGGTGTGGGAATCAAACCCAATTCTCCCGGATGTACCAATTTTATTCACTGCTCATTGCTCTAACCTCTGTTAAACACTCTCCCATTTTTCTTTCCATGTCAATCTTGTATTCTGATATGCTTTGGCCAATTTTAGATAAATTAATTATTGATGTTTTTGATACCCTCAGTTCTGCACTGTGCTTCATAGATACATAGAAATTGTCAGCACATAAGGACTGCTAGGCCCATCTAGTCTTCCCATAAGCCCTATATTTGCACGCAGTCACTGACCCTAGGTGATCAATGGCTTTTCATCACACCCTCCCCCCCCAGTGTTCCCTTGTGGCTGTCCCAGGTATGTTTAAACGCCTCCACTGTGCTTGCCCCAACCCCTCTTGTGGCAGACTGTTCCAAGCATCCACCACTCTCTCTGTGTAGAAAAACCTACTCACTTTACCTCTTAATCTACCCTCTTCCAATTTCATATTGTGTCCCCTCATTCTGATATCTTTTCCACATTGGAAAAGATCCCCTACCTGCACATTATTTATGCCCTTGAGGTTCTTGAAAGTTTCTATCATGTCCCCCCCTTTCTCTCCTCTCCTCCAGTGAGTACATAGTAAGGACTTTCAGTCTCTCCTCATATGTTTTGTGATGCAAGCCATGCACCATCTTTGTCGCCCTTTTCTGGATAGCCTCCACCTTGTCTATGTCCTTATGCATGTGTGGTCTCCAGTACTACATGCAGTACTCCAGGTGAGGCCTTACCAGTGTTTTATACAATGGCATAAACACCTCCTGTCTCCTGCTTGTAATGCTTCTGCCTATGCACCTCAGCATGCCACTGGCCCTCCCTGCAGCCTTTGTGCACTGCTTTGATACCTTAAGGTCATCAGATTTAATATGATATGATATGATATGATAACCCCTAGGTCCCTTTCTTCTTTGGTGACAGTCAGCACCTCCCCCCTATTCTGTAGCTCTCCCACGGGTTCTCTATACCCAAGTGCATTGTCTTGCACTTTGTTGAATTGAACCTCAGTTGCCACACCTCTGACCATCTTTCAAGCTTCTCCAGGTAACTGTTCATTTTCTACACCCCTGCTGGAGTTTCCACTTTGTTGCAGATCTTGGCGTCATCTGCAAATAGGCAGACCTTTCCTTCCAGCCCCTCTGCAATGTCACTAATGAAGACATTGAACAGGACTGATCCCAGTACTGATCCCTGTGGTACTCCGCTGGTCACCTCTCTCTCTCCCTGGATTGGATCACATTTACCACCACCCTCTGTCTTCTGTCCATCAGCCAGTTTCTAACCCAATGTATCACCTTATGCCCCATGCCCAGACTATTCATCTTGTTCACCAGCCTTCTGTGTGGGACGGTATCAAAGACTTTGCTGAACTCTAGGTAGGCAATATCTACTGCCCCTCTCTGATTCACTTCCAAGACCTTCCTGCTGTGAATCCATGTTGCCTCAGATCCTGGGTGCCACTGAATTCCAGGTGTGCCACTATCCTTTCTTTCAGCAGTGTCTCCATGATCTTCCCCACCACTGAGGTGAGGCTGACTGGCCTGTAGTTCCCTGCTTCCTCCCTACTGCTACTTTTGTGCAGTGGGACTGCATGTGCCCTCATCCAGTCCTCTGGAACCATGCCTGTGTTGAGTGACTCTGTGAACAGGATGGCCAGAGATGCTGCTAGCTCCCTTCACAGCTCCTTTAATATCCTCAGGTATATGTGGTCTGGCCCCATGGCTTTATCCACCTGCAGCTTTGTGAGTTCCTCCAGAACTCTCTCCACTGTGAATTGACTGGTGTCCACTCTCCCTCCTTCCATTGCCTCTTCTCCCCAACTGTGGTCCTTGACCCTCTTCCTCCTTAGTGAATGCTGAACAGAAGTATTTGTTCGGTATTTCTGCTTTGTCTAGATCCCCTCCTAATTATTTCCTTGTACCTCAGCAGCTACTGCTGTTTCTTTTCATATTTCTAAGACATTCCACAACTTCAGACACACCATTCCTTGCTAGTCATCTGAATGGCCAATAATGGTGTAGATAATATCATGGAATGTTCAAGCAGTGTAACAAAACAAGCATTTATCAATGCTGAATGTTGGCTTGGCATTGGCATTGGTAGTGCAGGAGTTAGAGAGAAGCGTAATAGGAATGGCAGTGATGTACTGAACCAACCCCACCCCCATCCTGCTGAGACTGACAGGCATTGGGGGGGGTGTCTTTGGGTTGTCAGCCATAACACTCATGCCATTTCACCTCACCCTACCCTGCAGACACTGACAGGTGTCACGGTGTGCCTTGGGGTCTTCGGGCCTTATACTCACCCCATTCCATAAGGAAATATGCTGAGATGGGTGTGGTATAAAAGAATGGGGTGAACATTGGAGCCAAAGACCCCAAGGCACACCTCAATGCCTGTCACTGGCTGCAGGGTTGGGGTGGAATGACATGAGCATTACGGTTGATGATCCCAAGTCACACCCCCGACGCCTGTCAGTCTCTACAGAGTAAGGCATTATGGTTGGAAACCCTAACACCCTGGCTGTTTGTTGGTATTTGCACTCCAAATTTTCAGAATGGGATTTTTGTGACCCTACCTCATGAATAGTGGCACTATAATTTCATTACTCAATCCCAAAAAATGGTTTTGCACAGTGACTGTGCCATTTGGTGCAATAGGCGTGAAAACACATTTCTGGCAGGATGTTAAAAATGACAGCTGTACTTTTCATGAGGTGGTATGAAAAAATGGCAATGTTGAAAATCTGGAGTGAAAATATGAAAAATTGGTGAAGTTACGAACTTGCATAGAAACTGCGCAATGCATGCCTGTAACGCAATCATTTTTTGGAATTTTTTCATCAGATTTTCAACATGGGCATTTTTGAACCTCTCCGCATGAACAGTGGCACTGTGATTTTGTTAATCTGTCCTGAACATTGATTTCCCAAAGCGACTGCACCATTCTGTGCTACAGGTGTGAAAACACATTTCAGGAAGGATGCAAAAAATGACAGCTATACTATTCATAAGGAGGTATGAAAAAATGGCAATGCTGAAAATCTGGAGAGAAAATAAAAATTGGCTAAGTTACGAATGTGTGTCGAAACTGCACAATGCACACTCCTAACGCAGTCATTTTTTGGAATCTATTCACCAAATTTGCAACATGGGCTTTTTGGGACCTCCCCTCATGAACAGTTGCATTGTAATTTTGTTAATCAGTCCCGAAAGATGATTTTGCGCAGTGACCGCGAAATCACCTTTCGGGATCGAGAAACTCAATGTCAATGACATGTACACGAGGTGGGGTCCCAAGAACCCCATGTTGAAAATTTGGGGCCAAAATTCTAAACAATGGCTGAGATATCAACCTAAGTTGAAACCCCCCATTATAAAGCTTACTGTCATTTCTTCAGTCTGCAGTTCAGCTTTGAAGAGTGTAGACGACAACATGTCCCAGTTCAGAGACGATCGTGGCTCCTGACCTTCGGAGGGTAAATATGGGTGAGGTGGGGTGCAGGGAGGTGGGTGCGTGAAGGGAGGATGGGGATGGGGGAAGGGGACGAAGGAGACAATGGTGGACCATTTTCTTGTTTCAGGGACAAAAACCAAAAAGACTGCTGTCATCAGTAGCATGCTCACTGGTTGGCGGCTGAGGGACGCACCCACTCAAGCATCGCCTGCATTTGCCACAACACTAACACACCCCTGAAATGTGCTACTATCACAAGATGTTGCTTGCGCGTGCGCGCACACCAACATAATGAGGGCAGCAGCTGCTGAGGACTCAGGAGTGAAGCAATCAATGTAGTGATAGAGACAATCACAATTCGATAATTAAGTTAACAAGAAAAGATCTAAAACATATCAGAATATAAGACAAACAAAAGGTAACACATGAGAGCATATAAAGATATAATAACGGTTTCCTATCACTGCAGTAAAAGACCATGTTTAAAATTCACAGTGAAATATGGGCAGACTAGGTGGCCCTAGCAGCCCTTATCTGCCTTCAACTACTACGTTACAGTGTTACTAAAAAAATTAGTATTCAAGAAATCACAAATCATAATACTACAAGTTATATAACTGCAATGTTTTTTTTTAAATAGGGGGCTTATTTATTTTATTTTACTCCCACTCCCCATTGTAATCCTTGCTTCATCCCACTCCATGTCAAGGTTCTGTTTTCCAGTGTCATACAATGGCACCCATTGGTAGCAGAAAGTGCAGCACCCTCTCCTATAGACCCCCCCCCAAAGTGAAATCTCACCAGTGCTGATTGTGACTACAGTAATATGTGTGAATAGGGCAGCGCATAGTGGAAGGTCACACAGACATCCCCCACTTCTCACGTGGCAGAGATGCCATGGAACCAGAGCTGCAGTTTTAACCTAACGGGGCCACTGATAATCAAGACACAGTACTTCTGCCTCAAGCAGCAGTGGAGAAGTGGCTATCTAACCCATTGATGTTACTGTTGTTAAAGTCAGGAATTATACAGTAACTGATTTCATGTAATCTTATTCATTTGAGTAATGTGGTAGATTATAGTAGAGGATTACTTTTTGCATAATGCAATCTAAAGTAATCAGTTTTCTTGAGTGTGTTACAATACTTATAAAATGAGTTTATTTGGATTTTTGTTTCATTGTTTTAAATAACAAGTAAACAAGACAAAAAAACATTCCTCAGGTGCCAGAAAGGTCCCTTACAATCGATTATGCTCTAATATTCCACTGTCATGTGGTACAAGTTGACCAATTAGGAAAATGAAAATGGAAGAAAAAAAGCACACTCAGCCAGTGAAGGGGATCCACACCACACATTAAACAATGGGCACAACACAGAGAAAAAGGCTGCTACACACAGTGCTGTGTAGCAGAAAAAGAAATGCATTCCCAAACAACAAAACCAAGCATATCCTCCTGCTAACAGGATACTAAGGCAGGCTAGCGCCCCTACCTATTGCCTTCAACACAGCTTCCTCAGCCTTTTTCTTTGCTAAGGTTTGCCAATTAGATCATAGGATTTTCAAAACTAATTTTATAATTCAGATTATGAACTGGCAGCCAAAATTTCAGCAGCACCAAGCCATGGCAGAACCGAAAGTGCAATAACAGCCAAATCATGTTTTTTTCCCCCCCGATAAAAAAACAAACAAAAATACTGTAAGTCACTGAGTCACAGTAACTCTCTCACCAAATGGGGAAAAAAAATCCATACCATATAGTAACCACTACCGAACACCACACTAACCTCATATCACCCACTCCTCTCACAAACCACAACGCAGCAAACGTCACTCCCTCCAGTTAACTGAGACTGCAATTGCTGCTCCCCTTTTGGAACACTTGGCTGAAACACATGCATTTTCCATTAAATCCCAGTTACCACCATATTATAGGGAACCAGACACAGCACGGGCATTCCATTTCGTAATGACAGCACCACACTCCTGCCTGCTTGCAGGTAGCAGGCACCTAACTATACACACAGAGCATTACAGAATTAGCACATCTTCCTTCTTTTGGGGGGGGGGCAGGCAAATGGACATATCTTCAAAAGTAGCAGCACCAATGAAAGATTTACCATGACAATGGTGCCTTACCCGCTATGACCTCCAATAGCAACAGCACCACCTGCTGATCACAATGGCAAACACACCAAACAAAGGACTAGTTTGTGCAAATGTACTCCTACACACCCCCAAAGCATAATCTTTTACCTTTTTTTAAATTTTCTTAATTTTTTTCTGATAAAAATTGTAATCCAGTTCATAATAGCAATAATGCACTCCAGGGTGTTGTATATCATGGGATATCATCACTTCTTGGGCGGTGGATGCACTCAGCCTGCAGCCTCGTGCCTAACTACCTGATGATATCCCATGATATGCCACACCCTGCTGTACATTATTGCTTAATAACGTTTACCCTAAAAGACAATCTGATTACTTTAGATTACTTCATCAGTTATCTGTCACTACTTTTCAAAGGAATCTTAATTTTAACAACCCTGCTGATACATTTTGTGACCACTAACAGCAGTCTTTGTTGTTCCTCCACAGAAAATATCCCTCCTCTGAGCCACACTGCAGTCAGTTGAAAACTACTCAGCCAAGCTGAACCAAACCAAGGTCAGTTTAGACAAGAAAAAAAACAAGTCATAACAAGCTGAGGAAGAATCACATTGTTTTTAATAAAACCTAACAGGCAGGCTTTTTGTGTAGGCTGTAGAAATACAGGGACTACTTACATGTAACAACTGTTCTGCTTTTGCTTGCAGCACTCAGGCCAGCTGTATTTGAACCAAACACAGTAAGAGTGTAGGATGTTGAAGGCTGGAGGTTTGACACAATGCCGGACAAGAAATTGAAAGATTGATTATAGTTCACTGTTTGGGATTTTACTATGAGGAAATAGCGATCTGCTCCTGTTGCTTCAGACCAGTCACAATAGATTTCTGAACTTGAGGAAGTGGTCGCTCGGAGTATCTGAGGAGTTGAAGGCACTGAGGAAAACAAGGAAAGATAAAATTACATCATACTAAAACTGAAATGTCTTGTTGACTGGATTGTTCCATTGAAAAAACAAATGTAACAGGCTCACTTGACAACCCTCTATGTAACCCTCTATACTGTCTGCCATTCACAACCCCACTTCCCATGTTATATATAGAATAATACATGGGCAACTATACACAACAAGGTTGTGTTTCAGTCGAGAGGTGAGTTGACATCACTGACCGCAAGGGCAAACGCTCAAGAGATCTCTATGTCATCTCACCTTGAGATGGAAACATCAGCCTTGTTGCGTATGGTTGTCCATACAATATTTTGCATAGTATATTATCTGTTTTAATTAATTAAGAATTCTTTATAACTCTTTAACCATGGTCAAATAAACATGAAACAGAAAACAACAGGATAAGATTAAAAACATATAATGTGATTTAAGCAATGGCGACATGAGCTGACAACGTTTCTAATAGTGAGCTGGCAGCATTTCTAGTAATTCATATTTTAACAAACAGTTCACTTGGGGTGCTTTTTGTCTAGCTGATATCTTCATTCTGTGGAATCTGCAGTCTAGGTAAGCATGAGGAATCTTAATAGACAAGCGATTCTATGCTGTTTTACTGCAGTAGTGACATAGCTAAAGTGTACACAATCATACTGGACAGGATGGGTAGTATTAGGCTATACTGGACTGCCCAGGGGCATAATGAGGCCCAGTGCCACAGGCGGAGCCCCTTATAGCCCCTGGAAAGTCTGATATAGCCCATACCACAAACCCTAGAAAGTAATATTGCACTTAGAAAATGGGTTACATGTTGAGTATATTGAACAAAGTATTAACATTTTTTTAAAGCTACAAAAAAATGGGAAAACAATTAATAACACAATATTTCTTGTAAAGTAGTCCATCCATTATTGGAACTGCCACTAGAGAGCACTGTATTAGTTTCATGATTAGCTGTATTCACTTATTTTCTTTGCCTCCCCACACCTCTTTATTTGCTCTTTACTTCTACATTTCATTTTAATTTATTCATTCACGGCCCCCTTCCACCAATGTAGAGGTTCATTTTAAATGATACACTTGTTTTTGTTTGTTTTTTCCTGCTAAAGCCACAGCAGCTCAACGCAGTCAATACTGATTGCACAATTCAACCTTGAGAGCCTGCATAATGGCAGGGGGACTTGACAGGATTCACAAAGAGAGTCATAGCATAATATGAGGTACTGCTGAATTTAAAAGGAATGCTTAGAAGTGCTAGTTTTTTATGAGTATTCTGAGTTTGCTGTGTTTTTCTAGAAACAGTGACTGAGTCACAGAGGTGAAGTGTGCTGCTGGTTTGAAATGTAACAAGAGTGCACAGTGCTAATGTAAGCAGCACGTGGCCACAGAAATGGAGCTGATGGTCATAACATGATAAATGTTTAGCCACTTTCTGTCTTCCTGTGCTGTCCCTTTATTATTCTGGGGCTTTAGGTAGATAGTGCAACTGCGAGTGTGATCAAGGGTGAAAAAAAACCTAAATAAAAGCACTGTGAACTGAGCTGTGGCACAGAGCAGGGTGGGTGGACAGAGCAGGTCGGCGTCGTATGGCTCTTGTTTAAGAAAAAAAGGGCTTTATAAAAGTGCTTATAAAACAGCACAAATTATTTTGTTGTTGCTTCTTGGTAGTCTGTGATTCATTGAGAGCAGAGGAAGTGAATGGTGCTCCCTCTTCCTTGATCACAGTTGGGAAGCGGTGGGGGGCAAGATTACTTGCTAAGCAAGAGGACAAAAATGGCAACTGGTACCTATTGAAAATTCCATGGGGCACAGTCATATTGGAACACAATCAGGCAACCAGAGACTGGGACTCATTATTTCCCAATCTCTGTTACCTGATACCAGACCGGCTGGTTACTGGCATTAGCCAACCAGAATGAAGAATCATCTGTAGCCATTTTCTAAGGTACAATAGCATTCCGACATCACTACTTCTGCCATAAGGCCTGACCAGGAGTTATAGTACAGTAACAGTACCTTAGTCACCCTCTAGGGGTGCAGTGCAGCGTGAGGAACAATTGAACTGGAAAAAAGGCTGTCATTTTCAGTCTGAAGGCATCTGCACAATGTAGTAGGGCAACAGGTAGGTAAATAGGATGTTATGGTGCATAAGGAGAGGGATCGCCAGATGGAAAAAGGAGGTGCCGCTACCACTACAGAAGTAATTGGTTCATCCTCACTAGGAGTACTGTGTGCAATTTTGGAATTTGCATCTGAAGACAGACAGGGACAGAGTGAAGGCAGTGCCCAGCAGGGTAACCTGTGTGATCTGGGTAAAAAACATGATGGCGTTGAGTAGAACAAAACCCTAGGCAAACCACTAGACCAGTGCTGTTTTGGATAAGACATTGGAAGGTTACACTCGGGTTTTATTTGATTGGCTGCTTCTTGCCAAAATCACACAGAAACACTGATTGTCAAGCTGGGAAAGTTTGTGGTCACTTTTACTACCACTAGATGAGTGTAGGGGATGGAATCAGGTCAGGGAGTCTGCCTGAATAGGGAAGGGAACTGGGCTGGCTAGGCGGGTGGCATTGACTACTGGGCTGTCTTCTACTATGAGAATGTGGTCGCCAGTTAGGGAGGAGTTGGTTAGGAGGACAGAATCATTTGCTGGGGAGGAAGGGGAACCTCTGACACATTTTCACCAACAGCTTATCCTCCAGACCAGTACCCAGAACCAACTTGGACCTAGAATGAGAATAGGATTATTACATTTTGAGCCCTCTGTTGCCCTATTGCCAAGATAGAGAGGCTTACAAAGGTAAAGAAGGGTTGGACAAGGGTGGGGAAAAGGGGGGATGTCTTAGTTTTTCCATTCTTTACTGTATTTTACCAGGAGGGGGAAGTTTAACGAAGTGTATGACACAGAATCAGAAAAACTGATTCTGACGCCTAAGAGTAATTGGTGCTCTGTCCCCTTATTCTGGTGAGTTCAAGCCATCATAAGTGCCAGAACCCATGGGCAAGGGGTAGTGGCAGCACTCCTCCCACCCCAGCTTTTGTGCAAGAGCAGTCAAAGTGCCCTTTAATGCATGCAAGGTTGGCAGGGAAGTAATTGTGGTCTCTTGTGTTATTACTATAGTCCCCCCCCCACACTTTTCCCCATGTTTCAGCACCACTGCCCAGCAGTCATGCTACCACAAAGTCTTTGCTAGGTGACAATCAGATGGCATGTTGTGAACCATTCCTCCCTGAAGGAGGAGTGCTGTCCTTGGGATGCTCGGTCTTCCTTACACAGGTAGAGCCCCAATGACATGAGCTCACTTCTGAGCATAGGTTGCTGGCACAGTGAGGGGTAGCTGCCACTCCAGTAGCAACAGGCCAGCAATGGAAACACTAAAAGAAAGGGTTCTTTAGAGGCTAATAAAGTCAGAATTGTTTGAATCAAATAAAGATTTTATCTAGGGCATCAGGAGTAGAGGCCAGCAGAGAGGATCAAGAACCAGTTGGCCCTGTGGGGTGTCTTGCCCCACCATTCAGCTGTCTCCTAGCCCATCCAGGAGGCAGCGTGCAGAGTAACTGATGAAAAGTGGATAAAGGAGTTGACCAATCCTCAAAAGAGTAGCTTGACTTCAGTCCCTGCATCTCAAGGTAGGGAGAGAACCAGTGAAAAGGCCATCCCAAGCATAGAAGAATAACAGCCTTGTCCCTGCTCACACTATGGAGTCTATGATCCGTGGGGCCCTCCAGCTCCTATGTACTGTTATGCCCCCTGGCTACTTATGTGCTGCCCCCTTGTTGCATTTTCAGCTTATTTAGGGAGGCTTCCTCATCGGGGATGGATGTGAAACAAAGGGGAAAATGTTTACCTCTAAAAGGCCAAGAGAAGAGGAGAGGAGAGGATGTAAGCTTGAGAAACAGGTACCCATGTTAGAAGGCAGGGCACTGGCTAGCCTGAAGGAGCTACACTGAGGTGGCAGAGAGGGTGCAACAAAATACAATACAATGTTCTGCATTTTTGGGAGTGAATAACATTTGCACCTGTTATCCAGCAGGTACAGGATGCTTGCTGTCAAAAGGGCCTCTTTGCCCTTCAGTGTGTGGTTGAGTCCTACCAGGTCATAATGTTGCACGCTTAATAGTGTACAACATTATGGCTAACCCGGGATAGCACTGTAGGCAAGAGTGAATGGTGCAATACCACGTATACTGCCGTACGTGGTATTGCACCAATCACACTTTCCCAGGCAGAGGATAAGACCTCTGCTGGGACAGGGTTCCACCGAGCAGCTGCCGTGGCTCACTGGGCTGAGCCACAGCAGCAGGAACCCAGGCGCTGTGTCTGGGATCGGATTTGATTCCCGGTCCCAAAAACAATTTTTTTTTTTTTGGATTTTGTGAGCTCTGCAAATTAACCCCCTCCCCCCGTAACGGGGTGGGGGACAGAGCCTCCCACAAAAAAAAGACTTATGCCTCATGGCAGAAGTCGTGATGTATTGGCAGCGCAATTTTGCCATGTGGCATAATGTCTTGCTACATTATGACCCCGTGCCTTTGTGAATTGGTACAATGTCATGCATCAGTGCACAACTCTCCTCCTCCCTGTTACTGTCCCTAATGGCTACATAAGGGAATTTAAACATTTGCGCACAGAACTGGTGAAAACCTGTGCAATGCCAAGCCCATCCCTAAGATGGCAAAAGCTCGTACGTGAATTATGCGTTGTTGTGAAGCTAGGGGTACATATAAATATTGGAACATATGGATTATGCATAGAATTCAGAATTTTATACACAATTAAACTCTATCAACGCTTCCACATAATATAGTCTGATACCCACATGGTTCATATGCAAATCCATCAGTAGAAGCATTCCTATATTTTTTTTAAATGTTGCCTTTTGTGTTGTTTGGGAGAGAGGACCATGCACTGAAGATAAACAGTTCTGACACCTGAGGAGTACAAGAGGTGACACTCTTGAAGAAACGCAGAGAGAGAGGCCTTAGCCTACATATTATTTCATAAGCTTAGCCTCAGCCCTCTCGCCCACCTCAGCCACCCCACCCCCACAAGGTGGTCTAGAATTTATTTGTGTGTGTGCAAAAAACTATCAGTCTACTTTAGTACCCCTATTCACTCTCTCACGTGGTGTATTCCATCCCCCCTCCCAGGACTCTACCATTTCTCTCTGCAGAGCTATACTCATCCCATCTAAGACCCAACCACGCCCCTTTTATTTCACCTTTCCTAGGCCTCATACGCTGCAGTACACTGGGTGAATAAGGTTTTCCACCATTTGGATTCTTTCCTGTAATACCTCTAATGAGCCGAATTTGCTGATGCTTTCTTTAGTGCCATACTATGCCCTAATTTTGCTCCTGCATTGCTTTTTGGTCATATTCTGCACTGCTGTTTAAACCTGTGCAGTTATAACACCCACCACTGTACAATGTACAATAAGTTGGACTGGAAATCACTTGATTTGAAGTGTAATTATATTTGGACTAACTTAGTTTGGACTATGCTTAGAAATAATACTCCTCAGCATTTGGTACAGAAGATTCAAAGACCTAAACAGGGCTTGAATTTAAGGAAAAATGGGGCTAGGGAATTGTTACAGCCTAGGATAACAAATAATTTGGGTAAAATGACCTATGAATATACTGTAGCTAGTGCATGGAATGCATTGTTCCCAGATTTAAGAAATCTAGAACTTTCGAAATTTAGTTTTAAAACAAAGATTGAACAGTACTTTGGTCTTAGATGTGAGTGCAATTGAACTATTTGTAAAATCTTTGTTATTTGTAGTAATATTTATTACAAGTGTCAAAATTGTGTGTTTGTATTATTGATTGTGTGACTTAAAAGGTATGTTCCTGAATTTACTGTAACTTGTGGAAATCTGAAACTTGTACAAAATGTTTGTTGCACAGGTGCACCTTGTAAATAGGGCATAAAAAGTCCTAATGGTGTAATACTGTATAAATAAAATTTTTACTACTACTTTTACTACTACTACTAATCATACAGTTTAGTGATTTATTCCAGGGAGCTGCCTGTTTAAATGGTCATGTAACTGCAACTGCTTCATTCTAGTGTGTAGTTTCCACTTGCTTTCTGCAAACAGACTATTACAATATGTACGGTAGTAATTGCCATGTAAGTTACTAGTTTCTGCTGGGCTTCTAACTGCAATTTAAATAGCTCTGCTGCCTATTACCTTTCTCTAATCCATAGCCCCTAGTATTGTGCCTTGTACTGCTCAAGTTTGCCTGTTATGTACTAGCTTTCTGCTGGGATTTAGCTAAGACATATAATTTCCTGATGCCTATTGCCTTTCCACTGATCCATTACCCACTTCAAAATCCTCACTGTCAAATCACCTCCTTTCTACTATCTATTCCAATTTCCTCCCTATTTTTTCTCTTTCCTTCCCAATCTCCCTCTTCTACTCTGCCATGCTCTTCTCTTCCTCTTCCTCCTACCTCCTCCCTCTCCTTGTCACTTATGTTCCCCTATTGCCCACCACTGTCCCCGCTCTGTCCTACTTCTACCATGCCACTCCTTCTGCTTCCCCAACCTTTCCCTCCTCCTGCTTCCCCACCCTATCCTACTCTCCCTGGCTACCTGGACCATCATTTCTCCCTTACACCTACATTCATCTGGCATCTCTTTGTTCCAGGAGCCCGCACCTCCTTCCTTTCCCCACACTACTCAGTCCCTTTCCACTCTACTTAGGTGATGAATCCCTGTTGCAGCCCTACTCCTAATCTCACTTCTCCTGTTGATGACTGGAGACATCGATCCTAACCCAGGACCCTCATCCATTTCCCCTCCCAAAAGCCTGTTATTTGCATACATTAACATCAGGAGTCTCCTTCCTAAGGTTAACCTCCTCCAGCCTGTCATGGTCAACCTAAAACCAGACATGCTAATTATCTAGGAATCATGGCTCTCCCCCAAAATATCAGATACTGCTATCTCTATCCCTGGATACTCCTTAGTTAGGCAGGATTGCTCTAGCAGGGGTGGTGGCATTGCCATCTATACTCCTCTGCTGTGCAATACACTACTCTCCTATCTGTCTCTATCCCCTCAGCCTATGAGGTGATCCTGTTAAGACTCTCCCTCCCGCCCTATATTCTTATCTGGTGTCAACTGCCACCCTGGCCTCCCCACCTCCTCAATCATTGACCATCTCACCACCATTTCATCTCACTCCTCCCCGAATGAGCTGTTTGTCCTTGAAGACTTTAATATGAACTGGCTCTTCTCCTCTAACTCCAAAATTCTCCATGTTATCTCCTCCCTTAATTTCTCTCAACTAATCTCTGATCCCACTTGTCATAACATTAAATTGCAAAACCACTCATTGCTGTACTGGGTACTTGCCACTCACCCTCATAACATTTTTGCTTCCGGTACCCTCCAGGACTCCCTTAGTGACCACCACATGGTTTACTGCATTCCTAAAATCCATTGCCCAAAAGCTCCTCCCAATATCCTTTTGATCTGATCATTTAGATCCTTAGACCTTTCTGGGCTTTACAAGGACCTGGCTGATACAGACTGGTCGCCTATCTCTTCCTTCAGCTCCATTGACTCAGCTCTTGACTTCTTCCAATAATCCTCCTTCCTATCCATCTGAGATAGGCATGCCCCATTACGGAAAACTAGAGTTAGAGGCACCCACCTCCCCTGGACTTCTGCTGAACTCCTTTTTTGTCTGCATACTCATGTTTCAGCATAGAAGGCTTACAAAACCTCAGGTTCCCCCCAAGACTGGCTTAAATACCGCACACTACACAAAACCTGTACCAGAGCTATCAAATTAGCCAAAGCAGATAATTTTTCTACTAACTTCCAGAACATTAACCACCCTTCCAAGTTCTGGAAGGTTGTTCCCGCCTTATTCGGCCCAGCCTATGGTTCCTGTCCTTAAAGTGAATGATGTTCCTATCTCTGACACTCTTTCAGTAGTCAATGAGTTTAACACCTACTTCAGCTCCTTTGCTTCCACCCTTCTCTCCTCCCTCCCTTGGACATCTCCACTGTCTTCATCCCCAAGCCCCTCTCTTCTATTGCCTTCTTTCTCCTTCTCTCCTATCTCACCTGCTGCCATCTTCAGGGCTGTCCTAGCCCTCAACCCCAATGAGGGTAATAGTTCTGATGACCTCAACTGTAAACTCCTCCAACTCTCTGCCTCAGTAATTACTGTCTCTGTCTCCTCCCTCCTTACTCTCTCATTCTCCCTCAACTCTGTTCCTGCAGCCTGGAAACATGCCACCGTTATACCCCTCCCTGAAGGTGGTGAGTCCTCCAACCCAGGAAACTATCGACCCATATCTCTACTTCCAACTCTGTCTAAACTCCAGGAGCACCTGGTGTTATCTCAACTCTCCCCCTTCTTTAACTCCACATTTTTCTTCACCCCTTATAAGTCTGGATTTTGTAAATCCCATTCCATCTCCCTCCTTCAACTTACTGACCCCATTCTGTCTGGGATAGATCAGGGTCATGTTACCTCAGACGTTTTTGTCAACTTGGCCAAAGCCTTCAACACTGTAGCCCACCATCTCCTTCTAACCAAACTTGCTGCAGCTGGGCTCACCACCCTCATCAATAATTGGTTCTGCTCCTACCTCCAAGACAGGACTCAATCAGCTAGAGTTGGTAACTCCCCTTCCCGCCCCTTCCAATGAGTACTGTTGTCCACAAGGATCCGTCCTTGGGCCAATACTCTTTTCAATTTTCCTAAATGGCCTCCCTGCTGCCTGAACCTCAGCATCCATTTATATGTACATTGACAACACAGTCCTGTTTGCCTCCGGACCCTGTCTCTCTGATTTGATGCCCAGTCTCCAACTGGACTTTGATAACATTCAGTGCTGGTTCCAGACAAATCAGCTGGCTCTAAATGCCAAGAAAACTGTTTCCATGATCTTTGACACTAGGCAAAAACTTGCAAGGATTGCCGTGCCACCCTCCTTCCGTTCCCTGGATGGGTTAGCTAGTGAAGCTCTCCCATCTTTCAACTACTTCGGGGTTTGGCTATATAGTTACATTAACTTTGCTGAACATGTGGATACCATTCATAAAAAACTCCATACCAAACTAGGATCACTTTACTGCAACCGTGCCACTCCTTCTGTTGCTTTACACTTGATGCTCTGCCTTGAGCTCACCACTGATCTCTTTATACTTTCCTCTCCCTCCCTTCACTTGAGGATGGGCACCTGGACCACTTTCATAGCCAAATTCTGGTTGGGCTCTCTCTTCCTACCTGTTCTCTATCATCTCCCACCCCCACCCTCTCCTTATGCACTTCGCAGCTCTGCTTTCCACTCTCTTGCTCTCCCTACCAGGTCCTCCTTTGTTGGCCAAATGGCTGTCTCCTACCACTTCCCTAAACTCTGGAACTTTCTCCCACTACACATCCAGACTGCCTCATCCTCCTTCGCTCTTGCCCCTCCCCTTCTGTTTGAACTCACCGCTCCCTCTTGTACCTGCTTCTGATACCCCAATTTGTCTACAAGCACTGTTGAAGCCTCTATAGCATGCAGGTGTTCTACCTGTGTATTATCTGAATTACCTCATTTATTTAATTATCTGTATTTTACCTGTATATTTTCTTGTTTATTTTATTTCCTATATTTACAGTCCCTATATTTTTACTGTACTCTGTACTTTAATGTATGTTGTACTCCTTCCTTCCCTTCCCCTTAGGACACATCTGGAAATGAACTTTTGCAGCTCAGTATGCCTTTCTGGGTGCAACTTTTCAAAATAAATAAGTAAATAAGCAAGACACTTATTTTCCATGGTACTTCAGTTCTGGTTTCTGCGACAGTGTGCCTAGGCTTCTGCAGTGGCATTTGTTTATTCCTGTTGCATGATTTATTCATTTCTGTGGCAGAATGCTGTCTTGCTGTTGTGTTGTAATGCCACCATTGATTACATCACATGCAGAGCACAGAGGAGGGGCTTCAAGATAAACAAGGAGGGAAAGGAAGCCAGTTAGCATGGAAAAAACGTATGCCTGAATAAAAAGTCACCAAGAGAAATGAATTCCCTGGGACTACATATACTTTGTGGCAAGACACAAGCTCTGCAGAAAATTCTGCAGCGATGGAGTCTCAGAATCCCAGGGGCCTTGTTTACAATTCAACTGAATTATAAAATATTTCAGCAGTATTACATGGCAGGGTGGGGTACATCATGAGATACTGTTACACATTGGGTGCACTGTGAGGCGTGAGGCATCAACAAGTTTCTTCAGCCACACAAGAACTGTCAATATCCCATGATGTAATCAACAAGTTTCTTCAGCCACACAAGAACTGTCAATATCCCATGATAAAATCCCACAATATGGAGTGTAGTACTGTGATTATAAAATGGTACCAAAGCTTTTGGGATTTCTCCTGTCCCATTTATAATAATAAATGTTGATTCGAAACATTTTTTTCTAAATTACCCCCCCCCCCCAATGAAAAAGTGAAATAGCTCAGTTTTTTTCTAATTTGCAAGTGAGAATCTATTATGGGTTTAATGGACTGCTGTACATGTCCTGAATTTCTAAACATTCTAAATTTAATGACAGCCAAAGGGTTAAGCGGTCCTCAGAGGAAACTAAATATTGATGCTGACTGGTTGAATCAGCATTGATGATGTATAAGTACAGTCACTTTTTCCCTTTGGAATAGATGTCACCACCACCATCACCACCACCACCACCCCACACCTATCAATAAGAGTCTGTTTTACATATTACCTGTTGTTGCCAGTCTCCATGTTGAAGCAAGCACTGCTCCACTAACTGGGGCAGTGGCCTTCAGTGTCACATTATACTGAACTCCTGGTCTTAGTGCCTGAACCAACCTAGATGTAGTTCCTGCAGATAGTAAAGTAACCACAGGTACAGCTTTCGTATTATTCACTATCCTTATGTCCAAAAGGTAGGCAGCCGAACTCGAGTATAGATTCCATGTAACAGTGAGCTGGGCTGAACTAGGTGAGGTGATCTTTGTAATTGTTAACACTGCAAAGAAAAACAAAGACAAATTATAACAGCAGAAAGTTAAGAACACCAACATCAAGTTCCATTTTATTTTTTCTTTCAAACAGAGAATTCAAATGAAAAAGCTATACAAAATTCAATGCTATATTCAGTTAAAGATGTTATGAAGTGGTTGCAGAGACTACTTGGTGCCCATAAAATGTTTGTAACCCTAAAAGGATTGTACTTGTGATTCTTTCTGATGTGCCCAAAGAAACTTTTGCAGAACAGAAAAGGAAGTCTGAAATAAAAATGGTCAGTAGGGGTATGCACATTGCACTGAAACACTCAAATCTTGGGCCACAGGCTACCGTGCCCTGCTGAAAGCTATGTAAGGTGGTGGTGGAGGATGCCAGACAACCATAGGTGGGGCAAGGGAGTAGGATGTAAGGGAGCATATTGTATACACTTTAAAATGGAGAGTGGGGGCTACTGACTGCCAGGAAACATGTTGAATGGAGTTAGAAAGGTTGTTGTTGGTGGTGGTGGTGGGAGGGTGTGTGTGGCTATAACCATGAAGGAGTCTGCTGTATGGAGATGGGAAGCAGGGGTGGGGATCACTGGACACCTGGGATGGTTTTGTATGGAGTTGGGAAGCAGATAGGGAGGACTACTGGACAGGAAGCACAATGTATTGATTTGGGAAGCAGGAGGTGAGGACCACTGACGACCAGGGAGCATGACGTATAGAATTGGGAAGCAGCAGGTGTGACAACTGGATAACAAGGTGCATGCTGCTTGGAGATGGAAAGTGAGAAAAGGGACTACTGGGTAACAGGAAGCATGTTATATAGAGTTGTGAAGCAGAAGGGACCACTGCACAACTGGGAGCATGTTGTATGAAGCTGGGAAACAGCGGGAGGACTACTACACACCAGTGGAAATGCTGTATGGAGTTAGGAAGCAGGACTGAGGACTACTGGGCAGCACAGAACATGTACAGAGGTGGAAAGCTGCAGGGGAACTATTACACACCAGTCAGCATGTTGGGTGGAGTTGAGAAGCAGGAGGGGGAACTACTAGACCCAGGGAGTATGGTATATGGAAACGAGAATCAGGAGGAGGACCACTGATCACCAGACAGCCTGTTATATGGAGTTGGGGAGCAGGAGGGTTGACTCCTGGACAATAAGGAGCATAGTGTTTTGAACTGGGAAGCAGAAGCCAGGACTACTGGACAGTGGGGAGCATGTTGTATAGATCTGGGACACAGGAGAGGGACTGGACCAGGGAACATACTGCATGAAACTGGGAAGCAGGATGGGATACTACTGGACTTCAGCTAGCATACTGTATGGAGCTGGAAAGTGGAAAGAGAACTACTTCACAACAGGGAGCATGTTGTATGGCATTAGGAAGGAGGTGATAGTACTACAGTATGCTAAAAAGTATGTTGTATAGAGAACCAGAAGTGGGGACTAATGGACACCAGTGAGCATGTTGTATGGCTTGGGACAGCAGGAGAGGGTACTACTGGACCCAGAGAACATGTTGGATGGGGATAAAAATCAGGACAGGAGGGGATCCACTGGTCACTAGGGAGTCTTTTGCATGGAGTTGGGAAGCAGGAGGGGGGCTAAAGGACACCAGGGAGCATGTTGTATAGCATTGGGAAGCAAGAGGGAAAACAAAGGGACAGATGAATGGAGAGCATCTTCTATGAAGCTGGGGAAAAGCAGGAGGACTACTGGACACTGGGAAGCATGTTGTATGGCATTAGAAAGCAGCAAGGGGCACTATAAGACATCATGGAGCTTGTTGCATTGAGTTGGGAAGCAGAATAAGGAACTACTGGACACCAGGGAGCATGTTGTATCAAGATGGGAAGAAGGATGGACTTCCAGACACCAGGAAGCATGTTGCATGAAGTTTGGAAGCAGCATGAAGGGACTACTGGACACCAGCAAGCATGTTGTGTAGAGCTTGGAAGCAGCATGGAGGGACCACTGGACACCAGGGAGCATGTTGTATGGAATTAGAAAGTAGGATGGGTGAGTACTGATCACCTGGAAGCATGTTGTATAGGGGATGGGAAGCAGGAGTGGGAACAGCGGAACACAAGGAAGCATGTTGCATGGAGCTAGACAATAGGATAGGGACTACTGGACACCAAGGAGCATTTTGAGTGGTACTGGGAAGCAGAAGGGGACCACTGAACACCAATAAGAATGTTGGTTGTAGACAGTAAGCAGGAGAGTGAGTACTGGTCACTAAAGAGCTTGTTGTATGGAATTGGGAAGCAGAAGGGGGACTGCTGGACACCAGGGAGCTTGATATATGAAGTTGAAAAGCAGGAGGGGAGTACTACTGGACACTAGGGAACATGTTATATGGAGCTGGTAAGCAGAAGTGGGAACTACCTGACATTAGGGTGCATGTGTCTGGAGTTGGGAAGGAAGTTGGGGTATTACTTCACATGACATAGCAAGCTGTAGTTGGGAAGCATGATGGGGAGCATGCTGTATGGAGTTGGGAGGGAGGAGGTGGCAAGTACTGGACCAGAGGATGTGTTGCATGGAGCTGGGAAGCAGAATGGGTGACTGCTGAAAACCAAGGCATCTGGTATATGGAGTTGGGAAGCAGACATAGGTAATGACTGGACACCAGAGAGAATGTTGTGTGAAGCTGGGAAGCAGGAGGGGGACTCTTGGACAACAGGGAGACTACTGTATGGACTTGGGAAGCAGAAGGGGTGCTACTGGACTCCATGGAGCATGGTGTATGGCACTAGGAAACAGGAGGGGGAACTACTAGACAGCTGACAAGGGAACATGTTCTAACAAGCTGGGAAACAGCACTGGGGACTACTGAACATCAGGAGCATGTTGTATGGAATTGGAAACTAGAAATGAGTACTGCTGGACACTGTGGAGAATGTTGTATTGAGTTGGGAAGCAGGTGCAGGGACTACTGGACATCAGTGAGCATGTTGTATGGAGATGGGGGGGCATGTTGGATAGAGTTGGGATGCAGGAGGTGGCAGCTACTGGACACCATGCAGAAGGGTTGACTACTGGAGTGGGACATTCAGCTTCAGGGTAAGTAGCTACAGGCAGTGGTTAACAACTGGCGAGTAAGGAATAGCAGGCACCACAATTAGGTAGGTGGGGTGAAAAGGGACATTAATAAACACTCTATCTAGGTTAGGGTAACAAATAAGGTTCAGGAGTGTGGGTGAGAAGTAGTAGACACCCAGAGTATGTTATGCAGAGGCAGGTGTGTGGGAAAAGGTAAACCAAGAGACACCCTATCTAGGGTAGAGTACCAAACAAGTTTTCAGACAAGCAAAGGGACAGGTAGGAATTCAATGGGCATAGAAAGGCAGCAGTAAGGTACAGTGAACCTCCAATGGGCACTAAGGCAAAAGAAGCAAAGAGCATGGGAATGGTGCAGTGCGACTGGTATGAGACCTGTCTTTCAGGACACCTTCTGGAGACTGAGGTGCTGCCACATTTGTACTCACTTCTCTGGGTTGAGGATAGAAGTTGATGAACTCTGGGACAAACTGGCAAGGGTGCAAGGAAACTTCTGCCCCAACAAGGGGCCACCAAGTCTGTCACCACTCCCCCACACGTGCCTAGAGAGAGAGGCAGAGGGTTGGACTTTGGTGGGCTCTGGGATGGAGATGGCGGGAAGGGTACACACTCCTCAGCCTATAGCACTGGAGAATCCCTTTGCTGTACTGGCAGGATGGGGTAGCTGGGAATATGTACCAGTAACAGTGAGAATGGAGGAAGTGGGGATCCTCAGAAGGGGAGAACCCAAGGAGTGAGGAGGAGGCCCTGAGCTGTGGAGGAAGCAGATGCTGGTGTGGGGACTCCACTGTTAGAGGGACAGACTTAAGAGCATGGGGAAGAAGGAAGACTGAGGTGAAGTGCCTGAGAGGTGCTTCAACTTGGAGGGATGGAGGGCAGATCCTGAAGACTGCTAGGGCAGCAGGAGATGGGAGGCAGCTACATGTCATTGTCCACTTGGGGACAAATGACCTGGCAAGGGACAGGGTATGGGTAGTGCAGGGAAATTTCTGGGAGCTAGGGAGGGGCTTCAAGTAGGTGGCATGCATGGTGGCTTTTGCCAAAGGGTTACTTGTATGCAGCCAGTGAGAGGAAGCAACACTCTGTACCAGGGACTTTAACAACTGATTGAAGACATGGTGCATGCAGGAGGGTTTTGGCTACATTGGGGACTGGAGACCAACCTAGGAGAATATGTATTTCTATAGGGGAGATTAGCTGCATCCTTTCAGGAAGGGGATCACTCTCCTTAGTGGGAAGTTTTAGTGCTACTTCGATGAGCATTTAAACTAGCTTGAACTAGCAGTTGCAGAACTAAAACAGGCAACAATTGCCCCCCTCACAGATGATGTCGCAGCAGGTAGGGAGGGCCTAGAGAAGCAAGCTCATCCAGGGCAGGGTGCAGGTAGAGAGGGATGGGGACAAGATAGAGCACAAGGGGAGGTTTAAATCAGGAAAGTATGAAGAAAGGAATAAAGGAGACAGGTAACACAGAAGGCAACAAGGGAAGAGGTGGGTCAAGGGGAGCATCAGGGAACAGCAGAAGCAGGAGGGGAGAAGCAGGGAAGCAGGCAGGGAGACAATTAAGCATAGAAAGTCAAGTGCACCATTGCAAAGTGTCTGGGAAATAAAAATGTTGGACCCGAAGTTCATCATGGCAGAGGCTAACCTGGATTTGGTGGCTATAACAGAGTTGTGGTGCACTGACCGAGATTACTGGGACATGACCATACTGGCCTACTCTCTGTTCAGGAGAGGCAGGGAAGGAAGGAGGGGAGGAGGGGTTGTATTATATGTAAGGGAAGGATTCAAGGCCATAGAAGTACAGGGGCACCTGGAGGAAAAGGGGGTGCTGGACGTGCTGTGAGTCATCTTGGAGACAGGCGCTGGGACTGCTATCCATAAAGGGTGGTATACAGAATTCCAAAACAAGGAGAAGAGTTAGATAAGGCACGTGGGGACACCATCATTAGTATGGCAAGTAAAGGAAGGTGCTGCTAGTTGGTGACTTCAATCTGGCAGATGTGGATTGGAGCCTTCCAACTGCAACTTTGGCAAGGAGCACGGCTATCCAGGGCCATCCTTGACTCCCTACATACAACATTTCTCAGGTAGCTTGTCAATGAACCGACTGGGGCAGGGCAGTGTTGGACCTGGTGCATACAAACAGGCACGGCATTGCAAACGTTATAGTGGGCAGTCCCCTGGGTACCACTGATCTCTATACCGTGTGGTTCAATATTAAAATGATAACAGGCAAATCACAACAGGGACAAAGGTCCGGGACTATAGGAGGGTAGATTTTGAAGAAATAGGAGATTGCCTCAGAAGCTGCCTTATGGTGGGGTTGCAAAATAAGGGAGGGCATAATTAAGGCAACCAGACTTTGCGTGAAGGAAGTGAGTAAAAGCAGACAAAAAATAAACAGTTATGATTTTCTAGGGACGTGGTTATGGTGGTGAAGGGAAGAAAGATGGCATTCAGAAGGTGTAAGAAAATGCAGAGGAAGGAAGACAGAGGTGTACCAAGTAAAACTGAGGGAAGCAGGAAAGGCAGTGACGGGAACAAAGGCGCAGACAAAGGAAAGGATAGCAAAGGAGCTAAAGGATAAGACTTTCATTAGGTACATAAGTGAAAAGATGAAAGCAAGGGGAGGGATCATGAGGATAAGAATGATGGCAGGAGTAGAGTGCTCAGAAGACAAAGAAAAAGCTGACATCTTGAACAGGTACTTTTGCTCGGTCTTCACAGAGGAGGGGGGGCAGACCACTAGGGCGTAGCAGAAACAAAAGAGGGGGACACAATTCCATTTTCAGTGGAAAGAGTCCTAAAGGGACTTGCAGCTCTAAAAGTGGACATGATTATGGTGCCAGATGGGATACAACCAAAGGTATTGAAGGAACTGAAGAAGGTGCTAGCTATCCCACTGATGGCCTTGTTCAACAGCTCACTGGAAACAGGTGTGGTTTCAGAGGATTGGAGGAGAGCAAATGTGGTTCCTCTACATAACAGTGGCAGCAGGGAGGAGGCTAGCAGCCGTAGGCTGGTTAGTTTCACCATAGTGGTTGGGAAATTAATGGAAACCCTGTTAAAGGAAAGGTTGGTAGAGTATTTTGAATCCATTGAGCTGCAAGACCACAGGCAGCATGGATTCATTAAAGAGGAGATCATATCAGACAAACCAGACAAATCTGATTGATTTCTTTGACTGGTGATCAGGGGAGGCACTGGACATGGCCTTTCTGGACATTAGCAAGGCCTTCAACACTGTGTCATACAGAAGACTGATAAAGAAATTGAGCAACCTAGGAGTGGGATCCAAAGTGGTGAGATGGGTTAGAAACTGGTTAACTGATAGGAGACAGAGGGTGGTGGTTAACAGTACTCACTATAATAATGGGATAGTGGCCAGCGGGGTGCCCTTGTGGAAAAGACTTCTTCAATGTCTTCATAAGTGACATTGCATAAGAACTGGAAGGGAAGGTATGACTTTTGCAGATGAAACCAAAATCTGTAATAGGGTGGACACTAAGGAGGGGTAGAGAGAATGCATAGGGATCTCAGGAAACTCGAGGTGTGGTCACGAGAATGGCAGTTGGGGTTCAATGCCAAAAAGTGCAAAATCATGCACCTATGGTATAGGAACCCAGGAGCTCAGTATAGGATGAGGAGGGGTACTGACAGACCTTAGGGTTATTATACCTGATGACTTCACAGTGGCTGGGCAGTGTGACACAGCAATGTGTAAGGCTAGTGGGATGCTGGGATGCATAAGGAGAGGTATCTTCAGCTGGAAGAGGGAGGTGATATTGCCACTGTTTCTCTTACTGGTGATACTCCACCTGGAGTATTGTGTCCAGTTGTGAAGGCTGCACCTCAGAGAGGACCTATACAGGCAGCAGTCTAGAGGAGGGCATCTAAAATGGTGCAGGGGTTGCACCAAAAGCCCTATGAGGAGAGACCGAGGGGATCTCAGAATGGACACCCTTGAAGAGGGGAGAGTGAACGGGGACATGATCAAGACCTACAAGTACCTCAAAGGGGTGAACAGGGGAGCAGGAGAGGAGTGATTTTCAAATGAGAAAGAACACCAGGACCAGATAGCATGCGAAGAAGTTGGAGGAAGGAAGCTTAAGAGGAATGTAAGGAAGTACTAGTTCACTGAAAGAGTGGTAGATGCCTGGAACAGACTGCCAATGGAAGTGTTAGAGGCTAAAACAGTAGAGGGCTACAAGCATACATGGGATAGACATTGGAGAATATTAATAAATAGGCAGGGAGGAGGAGGAAGGGTGGGACTGTCTGGAGAGAGCCACATAGTCCTTTTCTGTCGACAAATTATGTGTTTGTACGTCTCCACCAGGAGCATGTTTTGACTCGGGAAGCAGGGGCTAGGACTACTGGATATCAGGCAGTATTTTGTATGGATTTGTGATGCAGAAGAGGTTTTGTTGTCCAGCGGGGAATATAATGTATGAAATTGGGAAGCAGAACAGGGTACTACTGGACTCAGAGAGCGTATTGTATGAAGCTGGAAACCAGAAAGGGAACTACTGGACAACAAGGAGTATGTTGTATGGTGTTAGGAAGGAGGAGGTGGGTACTATAGATATGAAAAAGCATGCTGTATGGAGTAGGGAGGCAGGATGCGAGATTGCTCTACACCAGGTAACATTTTGTATGGAGTTCGGAGGCAAGAGGCAGGAACTACTACACACTTGTATGGAGGTTTGAAGCAGGGTTGGGGAATACTGGACACCTGGGAACATGTTGTTTGGAATGGGGAAGCAGGAGGGGAATGACTGGACAGCTGACCAGGGAGCATGTTCCATGAAACTGGGAAGCAGCACTGAGGACTGCTGGACACCAGGAACATGTTGTATGGAACTGGAAAGCAGCAGGGGGTACTACTGGACAGCAAACTCTGAACAGCTCTGTAGTACTCATGTTGAAAAATGAATAAGTGTGAAAGAGAAGAGCCAGTGCCAAAGAGTTTAATAAATGGTTGTAGAAAATCCACAGTCTGACTGGCCTACAAAGTCCATACAGGTGCAGGTACGCTACTACCTCTTGCACCTCTGCACTTTGACTCACTCGAGTCTGCCTCAGGGGGTTTCCTACAACCTTCTATCTGGCTTTTATTCATTTTTCTACATGAGTGCTACAGAGCTGTTTCTTAATTCACAGCACCAGCCTAGCACTATTGTGAATCGTGGTCCCACCTGTTGGATGTTGGTACTACTGGACGTCATGGAGAATGTTGTACTGAGTTGGGAAGCAGGCATATGGACTATTGAACACCATCAAGCATGTTATCTGGAGATGGGCAGAAGAATGGACTATAAGACACCAGGGGTTAAGTTGTATAAAGTTTGGAAGCAGGAGAAGGTGACTATTGGACAGCAGGGAGCATGTTACATGGAGGTTTGAAGCAGCATGGAGTACTGGACACCGGGGAGCATTTTGAATGGAGGTGGGAAGCAAATGGGGGGACTTCTGGACACCATTGAGCATTTTGGATGTGAATAGTAAGCAGGTGGGTGAATACTGGTCACTAAAGACTTGAGATGGGAAGCAGGTGCATGGGCTGCTGGACACCATTGAGAATGTTGTACTGAGTTGGGAAGCAGATGCATGGACTACTTGGACACCAGCAAGCATGCTGTCTGGAGATGGGCAGCAGGATGGACTACCAGACAACAGAGGGTATATTGTATAAAGTTTGGAAGCAGGAAGAGGTGACTATTGGATGCTAGGAAGCATGCTGTATGGAGTTTTGATGCAGCATGGAAGGACTACTGGACACAAGGGAGGATGCAGTATGGAGTTAGGAAGCAGGATGTGAGACTGTTGGACACCAGGGACCGTGTTGTATAGAGTTGGGAAGCAGGAAGGAGGCTGCTGAACACCAAGAAGCATGTTGCGTGGAGCTAAGAAGCAGGAGGGGGGATTACTGGACACCAAGGAGCATTTTGTATTGAGCTGGGAAACAGATGGGGTGACAACTAGACACCACTGAGCATGTTGATAGTAAACAGGAGCTGGTCACTAAATAACATGTTGTATAGAGCTGGGAAGAAGGAGAGGGGACTTCCTGACACCAAGGAGCATGCAGTATGGAATTGAGAAGGAGGAGGGTTGACTGCTGGACATCAGTGAGCATGTTGTACTGAGCTGGGAAGCAGAATGGGGCAACTAGATACCTGACCAGGAATCATGTATGGCGCTAGGAAGCAGAACGGGGCAACTAGATACCTGACCAGGAATCATGTTGTATGGAGCTAGGAAGCAGAACTGGATAACTAGACACTTGACCAGGGATCATGTTGTATGGAACTGGGAAGCAGGAGGATGTCTACTGGACAATAGTGAGCAAGTTTTATGAAGTTTGGAAGCAGTGGGGGAGCTACAGGACATTGTGAATCATGCTGTATGGAGTTCAGAAGCAGAGAGAAACTACTGGGCAGCAAGGAGCATGTTGTATGCAGTTGAGAAAAATGGGGGGGACTCCTGGACACCAGAGAGCTTGCTGTATGGAGGTGAAAAGCAAGATGGGGCTGCTGGACACCAAGAAGCATATTGTATGGAGTTAGGAACAGGGTAGGAGACTGTTGGACACCATGGAGAATGTGGTATGAATTGTGAAGCAGACATAGGTAACTGCTAGACACCAGGGAGAATGTAGTACGGCGTTGGGAAGCAGGAGGGGGATTCATGAAAAACAGGGAGCCTGTTGTATGGAGTTGGGAAGCAGGAGTGGGGCTACTAGACATGACAGGGCATACTGTATGGCAGAGAAGCAGGGGAGGGAACTAGTGGAAAACAGGGAGCATGTTATCTGTAATTGGGAAGCAGGAGGGGAACTACTGGACGCATGAGTTTGGAACATGTTCTGTGAAACTGTAAAGCAGCTGGGGGACGTACTGGACACAAAGAAGCATGTTGTATGTAGTTAGGAAGCAGCAGGGGGCACTATACAATACAATGGAGCATGATACATTAAGATAGGAAGAAGGAGCAGGGAGCACGCTGTCTGCAGTTTGGAAAGCAGTTGTACTGGAAGCGGGGCTGTTTCATTACAAAAAAGGTACACTTGTTTTGTTTAGGGCAGAGTTGGAAAGCTCATTAAATAGTGCTGATAGGGAATGAAAAGAGTAACCCGCTGCTTCTCATTACAGCACCAGGTCAGTTCAAACTTTTATTTTGTTCACCAATAGTGTTATTACTAAACATAAAAGCCACAGAAAAAAATAGAAGTTTCAGTGCTGTCCTGTCCGGTAATTTATACAGTACTTTAAGTCTGTTTCCGTTACTCACTCCCATACTATACACCACTTATCAGGATTCTGTTTGTTGGTCACTTAAAAGTCGGTTCCAGTGTTCAGTCAGAAAGTTAGTGATGGGAAATCAGATGTCGGGAAGATCCATGTTGGGCAGTAGTACAGATCCCGTTTGGAAGCAGGAGGAGTTTACTACTGGACACCAGGAAGCATGCTGTATGGAGTTAGGAAGCAGGATGGGAGACTACTGGACACCAGGGAGCATTTTGAATGGTACTGGGAAGTAGGAGGGGAAACTAATGAACATCGAGAAATATTTTGTATTGCGCTAGTAAGTAGATGGGAGAACTACTGGACTCAATCAAGTTTGTTAGTTGTAGACAGTAAGCAGGAGGGGGGAGTACTGGACAGTAAAGAGCTTGTTGTATTGGATTGGAGGAGGACCACTGGTACCAGGGACCCTGATGTATGGAGTTAGGAAGCACGAGGGGAATACTATTGGACATCAGGGAGCATGTTGTATGAAGCTGGGAGGAAGGAAGTTGCAACTACTGGCCACCTGGGAGCATTTTGAATAGAGATGCGAATCAGGAAGGGGACTACTGGATGCCAGGAAGCATGTTGTATGAAGTTGGAAAGCAGGATAGGGACTGCTGGACACCGGGGAGCATATTGGATGAAGTTGGGAGGCAGGAATTGGCAACTACTGGATGCCAGAGAGCATGCTGTATAGTGCTGGAATGCAGGAGACGGCAACTACTGGACACCAGAGAGCATGTTGTATAGTGCTGGAATGCAGGAGGTGGCAACTACTGGACACCAGGGAGCATATTGTATGGAGATGGGAAGCAACATTTGACTACTGAATGCCAAAGAGCAAGTTGTACTGAGTTGGGAAGCAGGAGCCAAGCCACTACACATAAGGCAGAATGTTGTATGGATTTGGAATGCAGGAGAGGGTCTATTGACCAGCAGGAAATACACTGTATGACTTTAGAAAGAAGGACAGTGTTCTACTGGACTCCTGAGAGCATTCTGTGTAGAGCTGGAAAGCAGCAGAAGAATTACTAGACAACAGGGAGCATGTTGTATGCAGTTAGGAAGGAAGAGATAGATAATACTGGATATGAAGAAGCATGTTGTATGGAGTACTAAGGCAGGAGACAGGAACTGCTACACACAAATGAAGATATTTTATGGATATGGGAAGCAGGGTGGGGCACTTCTGGACAATAAGGAACACATTGTCTGGTGTGGGGAAGTAGGGTGGGAGAATACTGGACAGCAGGGAACATGTTGTTTGGAGTGGGGAATCAGGAGGGTGATCTACTGGATACCTGACCAGGTAGCATGTTCTGTGAAGCTGGGAAGCAGCAGTATGTACTACTGGACATTTTGGAGCATGTTGCACTGAGTTGGGAGGTGGGACCAGGGTCTGCTGGACACCAGCAAACATGCTGCATGGAGATGAGATGCAGGATGGACTACCAGACACCAGGGAGCATGTTGTTTGGAGGCAGCATGAAGGGACTATTGGACACCAGGGAGCCTGTTGCATGGAGTCCTGAGAGAACTGGCAGATGTCCTGGCTGGCCCCTGGCAGATCTGTTTAACACCTCGCTGGAGTCACAGTGCATGTCTCAGGACTAGAGAATAGCACATGTGGTGCCACTCCACAAGAGTGGTCCCAAGGATGAACTTGACAATTACAGGCCAGTCAGCCTTACCTCCATTGTAGGCAAGTTAATGGAGACTATTCTAAAAGAAAGATTGGTGAACTTTATGAAAGTAAATGGTCTCCAGGATGATAGACAGCATGGGGTTGTCTTGGGAAGATCCTGCCAGACCAACCTAATAGACTTTTTCGACTGGGTCAGTAGATCGTTGGACAAGGGCTTGTCAGCGGATGTTCTGTACCTGGACTTCAGTAAGGCTTTTGACTCTGTGCCACATGGAAGGTTGCTCAGCAAACTGAGTAACCTGGGAGTTGGGGACAAGCTTCTGGGGTGGGTCAAGAGCCGGCTGCAAGACAGGAATCAGAGGGTGATTGTGGGGTGGGGGGGGAACTATCAAGCCTAGACCTGAACCAGTGGGGTCCCACAGGACTCAGTACTCAGCCCAGTGCTGTTCATCATCTTTATTGGTGACATAGCAGATGGGGTCAAACATAAAATCTGCCTATTAGCAGATGATACTAAGCTCTGTGGGAGAGTGGACTCAGAGGAGGGGAGACAGGAGCTCAGGGAGGATCTGGCTAAGCACAAGAACTGGTCTGGCATCTGGCAGCTGGGGTTCAACGCCTTGCACAGGTCATGCACCTGGGAGTTAGGAACCCTGGGGTCAGCTACTGGCTGAGGGGTGTGCAGGTGTCCAGTTCAGAGGAGAAAATGGACCTAGGGGTGCTAGTCAGGGGAGACATAAGACACTCTGCACTGTTCCGTAAAGTGGCAGCAAAAGCAAATAAAATGCTGGGATGCATCACCAGAGAAATCCCCTCCAGGAATGAGAAAGTCATTCTGCCAATGTACAGGACATTGGTGAGACCCCGCTTAGAGTACTGTGTGCAGTTCTGGTGCCCTTATTTGAAGAAGGACTTCAAACTACTGGAGGGGGTGCAGTGTAGGGTGACCAAGATGATTCGAGGCCTGGGGGACAAAACATATGAGAAGAGATTGCAGGAGCTGAATATGTATTGTGGAGTCAGAGAGTTGCATCTGTGGCTGAAAGTGTATGGGCCACACCTGCAATGGGAGAGGTTTGGCGTCCGGAGCTGCATGGAGAAGAAAGCCACACCTGCAGCTTGAGATTCAGGCCACAACCTCGATTGAGGAGGTCGGTGGCCATAGCCATGAGGAGGGGCCCCTGGATGAGGCAATCAGTGGGAGAGACACTCGAGGGTGTGATTTTTCAAAAACTGCTGCAGGGCTATATAAAGCTAGGCCCAGCCACACAGAATAGCAGCTTGTGGGGTCAGAGGAACTGCATCTGCAGTGGAAAGGCAGGCCGCACTCAAGTGCAGGGAGAGGTTCAGTGGGCGGAATTGCATGGAGAAAGCTGCACTCATGGGCTTCTGAGATTTGGACCACAACCGCATGCTGAGGAGGTTGGAGGCCATAGCCGCAAGGAGGGGTTCCAGGAGGAGACAGTCAGTGGGAAGGGCGCTCGAGGGGATTATTCCCCCCACCCAGCCACCATACACTGCCTCCAGATTAAATGGACACTTGACCACTCCCAGTGGGGGGGGGGGTCTCACCTACCAGGAGAAGACAGAGGGCGGAGTATAAAGGTACAGTGGCTCTGATCTGAAAAAGAAGTTGGGAAGACACCAGTACATGACATCACAGTGAAGAGACAAACAGGGGTTACAGTAGTTTAGTCATATCTGCTTTGTCATTCTTGCTAAAGGGGGCTGTTCACTGTAGCTGTTAGAAGTACTGAGATAAATACCTGTATGTTTTAAGATATAAGTCTGGTTGCAAGGGGGTAGAGAGTGGGTTGTGTTTATAGATTTGATATAAAGTAGAAAAGTCGGATACAGTGAAGTTTTATTACAGCTAGGAATGTTATGCCATTAAGTATAAGTCTTCCAAGGTGATCTTGAAGGGTACTAGGCAACAGACATTTAGAAGTTAAATCTTATATAGCAGTGTTTGCTGAAAGTAAATGTTTGCATCATCATACATTAATTGTGTTGAGAACTGCTAACTGAGGAAAGACATTTAAAGGCAGGGAAAAAGTATATAAACTGAGATCAAGGAACCATTCTAGCAGGACATTGTAAAAGGGGAAAAGTACATAAATTGTGTTCAGGTGCTGCGTAGTGTTGTAAAGGAAGGTTCACAGAGCTGCTTATGAGTTTGACAAAGGGTTTTCGAATGCTGCTTATGTGATTGTAAAGAAGGTAACAACTTACTAAGACAGGGCATTTTATGCAAGGTAAAGAGTATATAAAGAGCGTAACGCAGTATAAGGGGAAGGAGGCACTGAAGCTAGGGCCATAATGAACTGCTCAGGACAGAGGAGAGTGCAGGAGCAAGGGTATTTTTGGATGAGAATGGTTCCAGGGGAGACAGGCGAGGGGTCAGAATAGTGGGGTGCAATGGGTGTGGGGCAGCGGTGTTCATGGAAACACTGTGGAAGATGGGGTGTTGCCCGATATGTATCAGACTGGGGCAATTCAAAGTGGAGATAAGCAATCTAAAGGGTCATATGGAGAGGAAGTGGAGAGAATTGGGGAGGGGGGGGAAAATTCAACTACAACAGTAACAGGGGGTTGCAGGGGGCTAGTGAAAGGGAGGGAGGGAGGGAGGGTAGTGACCAGCTGGGGACATGGAGCGAAGGGGCAGGACAGGGAGGGTCAGAGAGGAAAGGGTCCAAGACCAGGTGGTGGGGAGGGAAATGGCTGGCAAGAAGTGAAGAGTAGGGGAAGTGGGTGTTAAAGAAAGACACATACAGTACCTCAGCAGTAGGTGGAAGATGAACATACAATAGGGAGGGTATTATAGTGTCCAACATATACACTCCTCTGGCTGACAAAATTGGGGAGGGAGTGCTAAATGGGCCAGAGGCAGCAAGTATGGCCCAGGGAATGGGAATAGCGAAGAGAAACATGGACAGAAATAGGGGCAGGTTGGCGGTCATGGGGAGGGTAGGTCTGCACAGGGAAGAAAATCAGATGATGCAGGAGGAGCAGAGAAGCAACGTAGAGGAGGAAAAGGCAAAGGGGGTAGCAGAAGGCATGCCAGGAGGTAAGTGAGAGACTCTGGTGGTAAGCAGGGGCATAGTGGGCCAAAACAAGGAGGTGAAAGATAAGGTGAACAGCACAAATAGGGAATCTGAAGGAACACTGGAAAAAGAAGGGCATGGGGGAAATAGTTATCACTGTAATAGAGGCGGGGTGGGTACAGCAGCATATAACACAAGTGGGGAGGGTAAAGGGGGGATAACTCAGGTGGAGGCCAGTGCTCAGGGTGAGGAGGTAGTAGAAGGAGGACATGAGAAAAGCCAGGTAAATGGGACGTCAGGAGCTAGGAGTAAGGTAAATGAAATAAAGAATAAGCAGAAGGAAAAGGGGGCAGAGTTCTACTCATTGGGTACTCAACCATAAAAGGAATTAGATAGGAGAGCTGGAGTAGAGCAGTCTGGGTGGAGTGCATGCCAGGTATGATAGCACATAAGGTAATACATCATATTCCATCATGGGGTAAACAACAGGATGAGAAAACACACCTGGTGTTCCACCTGGGGACAAATGATTTGGATGGAAAGTGCAGACAATATTCAGGGAGCTTACTAGGTTCTGTAGCAGTCTGTGCTTCAAGTCTATAGCCTTTTCAAAGGTGTTGCCAGTGCTTAAAGCAAGTACTGAAAGGAAGCAGAAGATCAGGGAGTTTAACAAAATGGCTAGCGGGATGGCGCAGGCAGATGGGGTATGGGTTAGTGGGGGACTGGCGGTCAACATGGAAGGATGAGAGCCTCTATACCCCAGACAGACTGCACCTGAATGGGGAGGGAAAGGCTGTACTGAAAATCAAATTAGGAGAGTTCATAGAGAGAACATATAATTTAAACTAAATCTGGGGGGGGGGGGTTTGGAAATAAGCCACACCAAAAGACAGGGTGATGAGGGGTGTTCAGCCTCCCCCCTAGGAAAGTGATGGAAGGTTAGGCACCAACACACCCAAGAGTGAGGGGAGGGGAGGAAATTTTGTAAAAGGGGTTAGCAACCAGCGCTAGGAGTTTAGGAAATAAGATGGTGGACTTGGAGACCATCATGGTGGATGAAGGACTGGACATAGTAGCAATAAGCAAGACTTGGAGGACAGAACATCACACCTGGGAGGCAACCATCCCTGGCTACAGACAGTTTAGAAGGGACAGGACAGGCAGAAAGAGGGGGGAGTTGTTTTATATATAAAGAAGGACTTAAAGGTAGCGGAGGGGCAGGAGGAAGAAGGGGAGACAGAGCTCCTGTGGGTAACAATGGAAAAAAGGACAGGAGAATCCTTGAGACTGGGGATGGTATACAGACCACCTACACAGGGGGAGGAAGGGGATAGACAGCTGATATAGGCGGTCTCACATAAGGCTCTCAAGGGGGAATTGCTCCTGGTAGGGGACCTAAACCTCCTATATGTGAAGTGGGCCATCCCAGATGCAGTATCAGCTAGAAACAAGGATATGCTAGAAGCTCTGCAGGGCCTGTTCTTGCAGCAGCTGTTCAGGGAGCCAACAAGGGGCAGCAACCTGCTGTACGTGGTCCTGACAAATGGGGAGAGTGTGGAGGAGATGGAAGTGGGAGATGTAGTGGGCAACAGTGACCATAGGTCGGTAAGGTTCAGAATAAGGACAGGAAAGGAGGCAAATCAAACCAACACAACAGTTATGGACTTCATGGGCACGGACTTCAACAGGATGAGAAGGATAGTGAGGGCAGAAATGGTGGGAACGGAGAATATAAGGGAGGTGGAGGAGTTATGGGAAATTATTTAATGTAGGGTACTGAAAGCAACACAAATGTGTGTAAAGAAGGTTTAAGGAAGAGCAGGAAGAGGAGGAGATCACTTTGGTTTACAAGGGGAGGTAGCGACAGTGGTCGGGACAGGAGGAGACTTTCAGACAACACAAGATGACACAAAGGGAGGAGGACAGGGAGGTTTATAGAGAAAAGAGGAGGCTAGCAGGGCAGAGAATTGGGAAGGCAAAGGCGGAAACAGAGGAGAGAATAGCTAAACAGGCCAAAAGGGGGGACAAAACATTTTTTTTAGATATGTGGGAGAAAAGAAAAGCAAGGCAGAGGATTTTAAGGCTGAGGGAGGGAGGGAGGGAGGTGAAGTTGGAATGGAATTTGGAAAAGTAGAAGAACTAAACAAGTACTTTTGCTCGGTATTTATGGAGGAAGAGGAGGGTAGGGGGACCGAGCTCAGGAGAAGGGAGAGGGAGGCTAGAGGGATGGATCTGAGCCCATTCAGTGTAGAAAGAATTAGGGAGGAACTAGGTAGGTTGAAGGCGGATAAGGCAATGGGGCTGCATGGGCTGCACCCGAGGGTGATCCAGGAGCTGGGGGAGGAGCTGGTTACCCCACTGATGAGGCTATTCAACTTGTTTCTGGATGCGAGGAAGGTGCCAGGGGACTGGAAGAGGGCACACGTGGTGCCGTTGCACAAAGGGTGTAGTAGGGAGGCGACGGAGAACTACCGCCTGGTCAGCCTTATCTCAGTGGTGGGAAAGGTCATGGAGGCACTCATAAAAGAGAGGGTGGTGGACTACCTGGAGGACCGTGGCTTGTAGGATGACAGGCAGCATGGCTTAATGAAAGGGAAGTCATGCCAGATGCGACACCGCCCTCCAAAGAAGGTTGATGAGCAAGCTGGAAAGTATAGGGATAGGTGGGAAAATATTCAGGTGGGTGGAAAACTGGCTGGAGGGAAGAGTCAGATAGTGGTGGTAAACGGGGTGTACTCTGGGACGGGGAAGGTGACAAGCGGGGTGCCCCAGGTGCTGGGACCCATCCTTTTTAATATCTACATAAACTATATAATGGAGGGGCTGAGGGAAGGGTGTGCCTATTTGCTGATGATATGAAAATCTGCAATAAGGTGGACACAGCAGGAGGGGTGGAGGACATATGAGAGGACCTGAGCACTCTGGAAGGATGGGCTGAGAATTGGCAACTGAAATTCAATGCCAAAAAGTGTCCTGTGATGCACTTGGGGTTCAGAAACCCAAAAGCAGGATACACCTTTTGGGGGAAGGACATCTAGGATACAGAGCAGTAGAGGGATCTGGGGATTATAGTATCATGTAACCTTAAGGTGGGAAACGAATGTAGCAGGGTGGTGGGGAAGGCAAATGGGATGTTGACACGCATTAGCAGGGACATCACCAGCAGAAGGAGAGAGGTACTGGTGCTCCTGTACAATGCCATGATAAGACCGCACCTGGAGTACGCAGTTCAATTCTGGAGGCCACATCTACGAAAAGACATAGACGGAGAGGATTCAGAGAAGGGCAACCTGGATGGTGCAGGGTATGGAGGGGAAGACATACGAACAGAGATGTAAGGAACTGGATCTGTAAACATTGGAAACTAGAAGGGAGAGAAGGGACATGACTGAGACTTTTAAGTAGGTCAAAGGGATCAATAAAGTAAAGGAAGGGTGTCTACTTAAAAGGAAGGAAGGGCTAAAAACTAGAGGGTACAGCTTACAATTCCAGGGAAGAAGATACAGAGGCAATGTGAGGGGATGGTTCTTCATGGAGAGAGTGGTGGAGGCATGGAATAGGCTGCCAGAGGAAGAGGTGGGGGCTGAAACAGTGGAGGGATTCAAAAGGGCATGGGACAGACATATGGGGTTAAGTAGGGGGGGAGAGGTGGGACAACAAAAGTGAAGATGTGTAGGGGATTCTGTGATTCTGTGTATTTCCTAGAGAACAGAAGGAGGGTATCTGATAGAAACTTTCAAGTACCTAAAAGACGTTAAAAATGTTGGCATAGAGGGCATTTGCAATTTAAGAGGGGAGGAGATCACTAGGAGGCATAGACTGAAACTAGTGAGGGGTAGATTTAAGAAGGAAGTGGAGAGACATTTTTCCTGGAAAGGGTAGTGTCAAAGAAGTGGAATGAACTGCCGGAGGAGGTGATCTCATTGAAAACAGTGGGCAGTTTTAAAAGGGGGTGGGACAGGGTAAAAAGGAAAGTCATAACTAGAGGAGGAAGGGAAAGAGAGTGGGGGAGGATAGCTCTGGGGAGATAGGGAAAGGGGGCACTTCCAATAAAATAGACTTAGCTGCATAATTGAGCAGACATGATAGATCACCATGGCCAGTTTCTGCTGGCGTTTGTATAAGTTCGTATGAGTTAGGAAGCAGGATGGGAGACTGTTGGACACAGGAAGCATGTTGTATGGGGTTTGGAAACAGGAGGGAGGACAACTGAACACCAGAGAACATTTTGTATGGAGCTGGGAGGCAGATGGGGGGGGGGACTTCTGACACCACTGAGCATGTTGGATGTGGATAGTAATCAGGAGGGTGAGTACTGGTCACTAAAGACTTGTCTATGGCCAAGTGTGAAGTCACCTGATTACTGTACTCATGTATGTATTGCATATTTATTCTGTATTGTTGCTCTTGCTTACATCTCTGGCTCCCCCTTGAAAATGGCTGTCTAATGCTCTTGGATCCTACCTGGTTAACTAATTACAAATAAAGAGCATGTTGTGTGGAGCTGGAAAGCAGAAGGGGAATTTCTGGGCTGCAGGGAGCATGTTGTATGAAGTTAGGAGGAAGGAGATGGATACTGTGTGATATGAAGAAGCATGTTGTACAGAGTTTGGAGGCAGGTTGAGAGACTATACACCAGGAAGCATGATGTATGGAGTTTGGAAACAGTGGGGGACTTCTGGACACCCGGGAATATGTTTGGAGTGGGGAAGCAGGGTGGGGGAATACTGGATAGCAGGGAACATGTTGTTTGGAATAGGGAGGCAGGAGAGGGACCTACCGTACACTTGACTAGGAAGCATGTTCTATGAAGTTGGGAAGCAACAGAGGGTACTACTGGATACCAGGGAGCATGTTGCATTGAGTTGGGAAGCTGGAGCAGGAATTACTGGACACCAGGGAGCATGTTGCATTGAGCTGGGAAGCAGGAGCAGGAATTACTGGACACCAGGGCACATGTTGTATGGAGATGAGAATCAATATGAACTACCAGACACCAGGAAGCATGTTGTATAGAGTTTGAAATCAGGAAGCGGTGACAACTAGACACCAGGGAGCATGTTGCTTAGAGCAAGAAAGCAGGATGGGAGACTGTTGGACACAGGGAGCATGTTGTATACAGTTTGGAAGCAGGAGGGGGGACAACTGAACACCATGGAGTGTTTTGTAAGGAGATGGAAAGCAGATGGGAGGACTTCTGGACACCATTGAGCATGTTGGCTGTGAATAGTAAGCAGGTGGGTGAGCACTGGTCACTAAAGACTTGTCTTTGTGCAAGTGTAATGTCACCTGATTACTGTGCCCATGTCGATGCTGCACATTTATTCTGTATTGCATATCTATTTTCATCTATAGGTCCCCCTTGAAAATGGCCATTTAATGCTCTTGGATCCTACCCAGTTAACAAATTACAAATAACTACAGCATGTTGTGAGGAGCTGGAACGCAGTTGAAGGGACTATGGGACACATCAGTGAGCATGTTGTATTGAGCTGGGAAACAGAAGGGGGCAACTGGACACATGAACACATGACCAGGGAACATCTTGTATGGAGTGGAGAAGCAAGAGGGGACTACTGGCCACCTGACAGCATGCTGTGTGGATATGGAAATCAAAAGGGGGACTACTGGACACTGAGGGGCATGTTGTATGAAGATGGGAATCAGGAAGGGAACTACTAGACACCAAGAAGAATGTTGGATGGAGCTGGGAAGCAGGAATGGGAGTTACTGTACACCAGGGGGCATACTGGATGGAGCTGGGAAGTGAGATGGTGAGTTACTGGACGCCAAGAAGCATGTTGGATGGAGCTGGGAAGCAGGAATGGGAGTTACTATACACCAGGAGGTATACTGGATGGAGTTGGGAAGTGTGAGGGTGAGTTACTGGACACCAAAAAGCATGTTATATGGAGCTGGGAAGCAGTTAGATGGGGAAGACTCCTGGAATCCTGGGAGCATGTTGTATTGAGTCAGGAAATGGGAGGTGGGTGCATAGTTTCAGATGTGAGTACTGCACTGTTAAAGATGGTTTTGATCAGTGTGGTGTATTAAATCACTTTGGGTAGGGGAATCGCTTTGGGGTATGGCACTGAGTAATGGAACAGGGGTAAAGCCACTTCCAGGGATTGCAGGTAGCATGAGTCGGATGGACGGAAGGGAGTGCAACACTACTCCTGAAAAGTCAGTGTGTTTGGGGAGAGGTGGTTAGAGTGTGCTTGCATGTATTCACTGGGATGTTAATGGACACCATAGTAAACACCTGTTAACATCTGAACTGGCAGTTCTGGCACAGCAGTGTCTACAGTGAACAGTTCAAGTTTGGTTGGAGGTGCATGGTAATGGCACAAAGTACCTGTTTTGTATAGCCCCAGATTGTGACTTGGAATTGGGAATATACAGTTACTGTATTTCACTGCAGAGCAAGTGACCTTACAGAACCCATGGCTCTATATTACCTGCAACTGAGAGCTACATTATTCTCCAGGGTTATAAAAGTACCTCAGAACATGTTTTGCAATCTAAAGAACAATAGTTGCCCAAATATCGGATGCACTTCTTGTTCCTCACACCATGGAGGTATTTTCAAGTACCATAGGGTGTCCCACCCTCCAGCCATTTGCAGTTATAAAACTCTGTCCATCCACTAGCTGAGGATTCAAAATCAAAATAATAAACACAAAATTGTTAATTGGTGGGGCTACTTCAGTGGTCCAGTGGTAACATCGCAGTCAATTCACTTTCAGGAACAAGTTTGGGTCTTATCAGTGGTGATTCTGGGGGGTTTACCCACACACTCACATAGGAACCATTTTAAAGTTTTATGAGTAACATACCTCTGAATGTCCTAAAATTCCCTGTTGCGTCCCGCTACCCCCATCGAGATCCAAGATCTGATCCTGCCTATGTACATGGCAGCCTACAGGCAGCAGTACTGCCTCTTTGCCTCTAAAGGTGGGTGGCCTTTGTTCAGTGCACTCCTGAAAAGGAAGTAGTGCCGAAGCACAAAGGGCTGACTGATGTGCCAGTGGGTGGGATTGGGGTGACAACAATGGGAGCCTATGTGCTAGAAGAATGATGGCACTCTTAGCCTTTAGTTAGGTAAAAACTTATTTTAATCTGATATTTCAGATGGACACCTCGTAAACATCAGTCCTAACATTTCATAGCCCGTGGGCTACAGTACTTCTTGAAGAGGCTGTAGCTACCAATATTTATTTTATGCTTTTCTGGGTTAATCAGATTTCCATAAAAGCTCCAATCAGATAAAACTCAATTCCTCAGAACACCATAGGCATCAATGACACAGAGATGTGCACTCCCCCCTTACTGGGTAACTCCGTGAAAGAGATGGTAAAATCCCAAAGTAACAGCTTTAAGGGCTTTTAACAATATACCAGAAATAATTGTTTTTTTTTCCTGATTGGTGATAGGAAGATTAAAAATGTTAGGTTTTACCAGAGTTTTTTCAAGCTGTAGTTTCTTTTTTCACAATACCTAGACTGAGCCTTGGGTCACACCCTCTAATAAATCTGGCTGCTATGCACATCATTTTCATGACAAGGGACGTATAAAACACTAAATATCAAATCACATAAGAGTGATTGCAGCTCACAGAATGATGCCTCCAATGAAAAATTGCCGATTCAAAATGGTTTTGCAAATTTCAAAAGTAAAAAAAGTAAAAGGAATGTAAATACCTTGGGCAGGATCTTTCAAAGGTTTGTGCATGGACGCTAATGCATGCTGTGCCTATGTCTGCATCCACCCAATAATCCCTCCTGCTGTTTTCAAAAGATATGCCTGTTTGCGAGAAAGTCCCAGTTTGCAGTAAAAAACTGAAGCAAATGCGATTTGTGTCAGTTTTTGTGCCCCGATTGTATCACTTTTCGGATGCAAAGTTCGAATGTAGTAGGTGATCTGACAGGTTGGAGAGAGTTCCCTTTTGAAAATAGCAGTGAGTAAATCACAGACAAATCTGTTTGAAAACTGGACCCCCGAGACTCACAGTATCAAAGAGCTACATTATCTTTTTTCTGGGATGATTTTTTTACAGTGGTTGGATGGGAGACTGGATAACTCACAATCCCAGGTAGCTGCTCATCTGACCAGTGGGGAAATAAAAAACACTGTAGCGAATAAAAAGAAACCACATCATCTCCTACACCATACCATCTGTTACTATAACTTCAAAAATGGTAGTCATAGTACTGAGGCGTCCTTGCTCACTTTGTCCACATGTGATCCCAGTTTAACAGTCGCTGGAGGCAGAGTCCTGGGCATTTCAAAAAGGACAAAAGCTAAACTGCATGCATCGTGGTGCCACCTCAGCGAGAGTCTACCAGTGGGACCAGCCCTGTAAGGAACCGATGACAATCATGTAACCCCATTTAACAACTCTTACAAGGCAGACAGCATGAGTTTCCAGACTGGGACAGAAGCTGACACTGTGCATGGTGACATCAGATTTGACTAATGGCCAATAAAATGGACCATTTTGTATGGTTACATGGGGAATACTACTGAATTGCATTAGTTTGTAAGAAATGGCACTAGCCAGCTGTGAGGCTGAAATATAGAATGCCCACATTGTGAAATACTGGGATTTGGACAGTTACAGGATGTGACTGTAAATACTGGTGCTGGGGGAATTGGGAAATCCTGTTTTGTGGAACTACAGTTGTGGACCAGGAAACATCTTTGGAGTCCACAGAATTTTGCAGATGTTGTTAAATTCCATCAGATGCAATATTCCTTGAAAAAGGTGAATTTCAAGGGCAGAATTCTGAGTCTGCCTGGCTTTCATACCATTACTTCGCTAGAATTTTGGGGGTGGTAGGGACTGTGAAATGGCCTAGGTGGACTGCAGTTTGATGCAATTCTGATGACAGAAAAAAATGTCACCCATCACTAGTGAATACTCACCAGCTCATTCCCATTCCAAATACTTTTTTTGTTTTTTTGTCAAAGATACTAATTTTAATAGAACCTGGCAAGCATTTTTATCAGCACATTTCTCTTTTTTGCAGAAATGTTTTTCAAGTCAAAACTGTTTTTTTTTCTGGAAGGAAGATCAAAGTTCCGCATAAAGTGAAACTTCAACAAATAAATAATACTGTACAATAACACTGGGTGGCAGTGTTTACAGACAAAAAATGGAACATCCTGTTGGAGTACTGTATCCTGAAGTTAGAATAGTGGAAACAGATCCAAGTATTGCTTTGAATTTACTGAATTTAAAAAACAGGTGCTGCAGACAAATAGATTTGTTTCACAGTTTATTTACCTTTGACTAGCCCAACTGAGCTACAATATCTGTTTCTCTGTAGGGTTGTGCTTCATCCCATTTTATAGCTAGGTGGACTGAAACTCTGAGATGCTATGTGACTCGCTCAGGGCCATGCAGCAAGTAAGTGGCTCTGGTGGGGTCTCAAAATAGATCTCCTGGTTCTCAAGCAAGTTTTCTAGCCACTAGGCCACATTGCTTCCATCAGATTTAAATGTGTGAAAAACTACTTTACACTGAAAGAGTTACATAGAAACATGAAATCATAGACTTTGACAGCAGATAAGGACTGCTTGGCCCACCTAGTCTGCCCATTTCCTTATCTACTGGATAAGCTGCAGATCCTAGTTAATCAATAGCCTATTTCTTTCTACCCCCCCGACAAGAATTGCCTTATGTCTGTCCCTTGCATTCTTGAATTCTTCCACAGTTTTAGACCCTACAACCTTCTCAGGAAGGCAGTTCCATGCATCCATCACCCTGTCTGTGAAAAAATACTTTCTCACCTTGCCCCATAGCCGTCCCCACTCTATCTTCAAATTGTATCCCCTTATTCTTGCACATCTCTTTTTCTTAAAGATGCTACCCTCTTGGACTTTGTTGATTCCACTGAGATACTTAAAAGTTTCTATCATGTCCCCCCCACCTCTCATTCCTTTCCTAAAGGGTATACATATTAAGCTCCTTTAGTCTCTCCTCATATGGCTTCTCTTGCAGACCCTGCACCATTTTAGTTGCCCTCCTCCAGACTGCCTCCATCCTGTCTATGTCCTTGCAGAGAAGGGGTCTCCAAAACTGGATGCAGTAGTCCAGATGGGGTCTCACCAACTGTCTGTACAGAGGGATAACAACTTCCCATTTTTTTGCTAACGATGCCTCTCCCTATACATCCCAGTATCCCCCCAGCCCTCCCTACTGCCTTCTCACATTGCTTGCCAACCTTAAGGTCATCTGATATGATTACTCCCAATTCTCTTTCCATTTTTGTTGTTGTTACTACCCCCCCCCCATTGTGTACTCTTCCCCTTGGTTTTTGTTTCCCAGGTGCGTTATTTTGCACTTTTTTGCATTGAATCCAAGCTGCCATACTTCTGACCATTCCTCAACCTTGCCAAGTCCCTTTCCACACCCCCTTATGTATCAACCCTATTGCAGATCTTTGTGTCATCTACAAAGAGGCATACTTTTCCTTCCAGTCCATCTGCAACGTCACTTATAAAGACATTAAAAAGGACTGGACCCAGTACTGAACCCTGCGGTACTCCACTAGTAACCCTGCTTTCTTCAGATTGGACTCCATTTACTATCACCTTCTGTGTCCCGTTGTCCAGCCAATGTTTTACCCAGGCTACCACCCTGGGACTCACTCCCAGGCTGGCTAATTTGTTTATTAATCTTTTGTGTGGGACTGTGTCAAATGCCTTGCTAAAATCTAGGTAGGCCATGTCCACAGACCCTTCCTAGTCTACTACTTTGATCACCCAGTCAAAGAAATCAATGAGATTCATCTGACATGAGCTTCCCACTGTGAATCCATGCTGCCTTGGGTTCTGTGCCACACTGGCCTCTAGGTACTCAACAGTTCTTTCCTTCAGAAGTGATTCCATCATTTCCCTAACACAGAGGTCAAACTGACAGGTCTGTAGTTTCCTTCCTCTGTCTTGCTCCCACTTTTGTGAAGGGGAATCACATCTGCCCTCCTCCAGTCCTCAGGTACCACACCATCCTCGCATGATTTGTTAAAAAGGGTAGTCAGTGTGGTGTCACTAGTTCTCCCCTTAATTATTATAGAATTCTGGGGTGAATCCCGCAAGGCCCCATTGCTTTGTCCACCTTCAGTTTTAGGAGTTCTTTCAGAACCCTTTCTTCTGTGAAAGGATTGAGATTGACCCCCCTATCCAGAGTGTTTCTGTTAATTGGATTAGGTACCTTCCCCTCCTCCTCTTTTGTAAATACTGAGCAGAAGTATTCATTAAGTATCCCTGCTTTTTCACTGTCCCTCTCTGCCCACCTACCGTCCATTCTATTCAGCCTCACTATCCCTCCCTTTTCCTTTCTATGCTCCCTAATGTACCTATAAAAGGTTTTACCCCCCTTCTTAACCAAATTGGCTATCTTTTCCTCATTTTGGGCCTTTGCTATTCTGACTGCCTTTCCTGCTTCCTGCTGTCTTAACTGGTACAGTTCTCTGTCCTGCTCCATCTATGTTTCCTTATACGTCCTAAATGCTAACTTCTTCTCCCTAACCTTCCCCGCCAACTCTTCTGAGAATCATAGAGGCTTTTTTTGTTTTGATTTGTGTATTTGCTTCACACAAAGGCTTGTTGCCTCTGTGATGGCAGTTTTGATGTTTCCCCATTGTTGCTCCACCCCTCCTTCTTGCCTGTCTGCTAGTGCTTTTCTAAGGCACTCTCCCATTTTGCCGAAGTCAGCCCTTCTGAAGTCCAGTACCCACACTTTTGTATGGCTTGACTCTGCAGCTGAGTTTATCGTGAACCACACTGTTTGGTAGCCACTTGCTCCCAGATGGCTACCCACTTCTAGATCTGAGATCCACTCACTGTCCCCATTTGAGAGTACAAGGTCTAAGATTGCTCCCTTCCAAGTGGGTTCCAGCACTAGCTGTCTGAGGCATGCCCCCTGCAGAGCATCGAGAATGGCCCTGCTCTTTGATGTGGCTGCAGCAAAGGTGCTCCAGTTAACATCTGGCATATTCAGGTCCCCCATCAACAGTATGTCCCCTTTCTCTACCATCCTAAGGATGCCTTCTGTCATATCCTTGTCCATTCCCTCCCCCTGAGATGGGGGTCTGTATATAACCCCTGTGCGGATTGCGGTGCCATTTCCAGTCTCTAAGGTGACCCACAGTGCTTCCTCTTTTCCCTGTTTACTCTTTTGTTCCATTGCTTTTATCCCTTCCCTTACATAGAGAGTTACTCCTCCCCCTCTTCTACTCTCCCTGTCCCTCCTGTAGGTTGTGTACCCTGGTATGTTAACATTCCAGTCATGGTTCTCTGTGTACCATGTTTCTGTGACTGCCACGATATCCAGGCGTCCCTCTTCCATCAAGGCCACCAGTTCAGGGAGCTTGTTGCCCAGACTACGAGTATTGGTACTCATTACTCTCCATTTTTTGATGGCCTTACCCCTTTTTTTCCCATCCCTGTCCTTATTTCTTTTGTCATTTTCTCCATTTACCCCTGCCCTTTTCTCTATCAACATTGCTGTTTTCACTTCACCTGTAGATTTCTACTCTGTGTAATTCCTTTACAAAAGGCTATCAAGCTGTGTGGTTTAGTGGTTAGACCAGTGGTTTGGAATCCAGCAGATCACAGGTTCAAACACCAAAAAGGACACATACTCACTGTGTGGCCTTAAGCAAGTCATTAACCTCTCTGTGCTCTAGTCTTCCTTGTTCCAGAAATGGGGAAAAGCAGGACTCTACTGAAAAAGAGATCTTATCTGGGCTATCCTAACTAAATAAGTTAAAATATAAATCATATATCCCTTTTTTAACAATAAAAAGTAAGATAACATAATCACATTTTTTGGGTTGGGACAAACTAATTCTGTCAAGTGCATATGCTTTGAAAACACTAAAAAAGTGGACATGAAAAAGAACATGGCAGATTAGAAATCTACTAAAAAGGATAACATGAGATAATTCTGACTTCAGAGTTAGACTCCTTGTAACCAAAATGCTAACTAACCATCCAGGTTCAACTGGGCTTTGCAGCACAAGTAACATTGTATTCATGTGATGATACACTGAAGTTCATGGATAGGTATCCACTTGCTACAAGGACTCTACCCTTGAGCATCTCTTTTGGTATCAGTAGACACAGTGCAGTGGTTTTATTCTTGCAGCTGCCTTATGAGAATGCAAGAAATGAGAGAGACACACAATAGAATTTCAATATTATCTCAGGCATTTGAAAAAGTTTCATTTTAAAACTTAAACAGCAATGGAAAGTGCACACATACTCCCATGTTAAAACTATATATCATTGATAAATCATCATTAGCAATGCTTATTATTGTTGACATCTGTAACTTACAGACTACAGGAAGTCCCACAGAAAGGCACAAAATCCTATACAGTAGAACAGGTGAATTGAAAAGTATTCCCAGGGGCAGACTGTGGACACATACCCCCCCCCCAGTCGACAAATCAGGAACAGATGTTTAAAAACAGCTGTTAAAACAGCTGTGCCAAATAAAATTCAAAAAAACGTTATCACAAAATGGTAAAATTAACTCCAGAAACAGGTAGAACAACCGACTTAGAGTACCAAAAATGCCAGAGTTAGAATCTGATGGTGCCTTTAATAACTGAATTATTTTATACTTTTACGCCTCCCATTTTCAGTTACAGAAATGGTCCATTTCAGATAGCACAGATGATGTGTTTGCAAAACCAGAAACATCCATAGAAATCAGAACAAGCTGTGAGGTATATATGGACATCTTTAAAAATGTGCTAGGAGTTTTGCTTTTCAGAATAGACTGTGATGCAAGTAAACCCGGCAGTTTTTAAATATTGCTAATTATGAATGCCAGAGTTCATGATGATGCTACACAATTCTTCCCAATTTGGTTCAAATGACAGCGGTCCTATCTCAATCTGATCTGCAAACACAGTTTGTGACCATTTTAATCTCATTCTGTCATGCTCTTTCAGTATACTGTAGATTAAAGATTTTTATTTTATTTTAGAATAGAACAACAAGACTTACCAGGCTGGCTTGATACAAGCTAAAAGAAGAAAAGAAAAAAAACCAAAAACAGAACTGAAATATGCAATAATAACCAATTAAAAAACAAGCAAACTGTAATTTCTATTTTATAGGTAATATTCCAAAAAGTACAAACTCTAGAGTGCTAGAATGCTAAAGTATTTTACCTGAAAGAAAGCTGCAACCAATAAAGCTATCGATAAGGTACGCATATCCCCCATTCCTCACTTGGTCACTTATCAGACATATGAAATAAAGGTAAAGACAGAGAAGAAAACACAATAGGCGAAAGCTGCATTAAAAAGTCATTTCAAAAGCTCTTTCTTTAACTGAAAATTGGAAAACCAATCTGTGTGGTGGAAATGAGGCCACAGCTTATTAGCAAGAAGACAATCCAAACCCCTCCTTCTTATAAGACACCAGACTTACGTAGGAGCTTCTCAATGTCACATATCCTGCCTACAGGAGCAGTTTCTGAGTTGGAATGCATTGCTCCACCATAGCCACAGGGGCTGTTCAGTCACTTGAAAGTTTTCATGTTACAAGGCCTGCTACTCTTGATTTACAGTAAAAGAAATACCCTTCACAAACGTCTCCAGGCTTTCCTTTGGTATACTTTGCTGAATAGCCCAGGGAATTACAATTAAACAGCAAAATGTGGTATTTGAGAATCAGTCTGAGTCACAGCTTCATTCTTAGACTTTATGAGGCCTTTATTTCAACTAATGTTCACTTCATGACAGAAAAGCAGAACAAATAAATGAAAATGGAAGGGCTTTTCTTTGTAAGTGGATCTCATTCCTGTAGCATTGCCTCAAAAGGTCAGATGTTACTTGTCGTCACGTCCAAGGGCTCAGTATTCAAAACTTTTGTTCATGTTATTTTTGTTTCTCTTGTCCCCCTCCCCTCATTTTTTCTCTCAGAGACCCACCGCTGCCCACACACTGAAACCTAAACAGAGAAAAAAATGACAGGCAGAAAAAGACTGGGGGTTCACCAACTCTGTTCTGTTCTATCTAGACCCACACCAGCTTATTGCTGTGTGGTCCTAGACTGAGCTCTCTGAGTCCACACTACAACGTTGACTCCTCCCTTTGCCCAGTTTCCACAGCTACTAGCCCTGTACCTGTGCCATCCTCCAACAACCCATGACTGACTTTGAGCTTATCAATTGTCTTGGTAGGCAGTTCCAGTTGCCCACCTCTACTACTTATGTACCCTCTGCCAATTTGTACTCATGGCTCCTGGTGCATGACCCCTCACTGTGCCTAAGCAGTGCTGTTCAGTCCACTTTGTTGATCCCATTAAGATATTTGTAAGTTTCTTCATATCACCCCCCCAACTCTTCTTACCTCACATGAGTACATGGTTAAGCTGCCCTGTCACTCCTCATACAGCTATCTGTGCAGTCCCCATACTATTTACTAAACATAGAAACATAGAATTTGACGGCAGATAAGGACCGCTTGGCCCACTCAGTCTGCTCATTTCCCTGCTTACTGGATAAGCTGCAGATCCTAGTTAACCAGCAGCCTACTTCTTTCTACCCCACCCCTAGAATTGCCTTTATGACTGTCCCATGCATGCTTGAATTCCACCACTGTTTTTGACTCCACGACTCTTCCTCCGGAAGGCCATTCCATGCATCCACAACCTCTGTGAAAAATACTTCTAATTACCTCTGAGCCGCCTAGCTTTCAAATTGTGCCTTTGTTCTTGCACACCCTTTTTGAAAGATGCTACCTCTTGACTTTATTGATTCCTTGAGGTACTTGAAAGTTTCTATCATGTCCCCCTCTCCCTCCTTTCCTCGAGGCTATACATATTAAGCTCCTTAAGTCTCTCTTCATATGTCTTCCGGTGCAGACCCTGCACCATTTTAGTTGCCCTCCTCTGGACAGCTTCCATCCTGTCTATGTCTTTGCGAAGACTGGGTCTCCAGAACTGCACACAGTACTCCAGATGGGGTCTGACCAACTGTCTGTACAGAGGGATAATAACTTCCTGTTTTCTACTGGTGATGCCTCTCCCTATGCATCCCAGTATCCCCCCAGCCCTCCTTGCTGCCCTCTCACATTGCTTGCCCACCTTTAGGTCATCTGATGTGACTACCCCAGGTCCCTTTCCATTTTTGTTGTTGTTAGTATCTCATCCCCCATTGTGTACTCGTCCCCTGGGTTTTTGTTTCCCAGGTGCATTACCTTGCACTTCTTAGCATTGAATCTAAGCTGCCGTACATTTGACCATTCCTCTAACCTTAGTACACAAAATTGTTAATTGGTGGGGCTACTTTCATGGTCCAGTGGTGACATCATGTATTCAATTCACTTTCTGGAACAAGCTTGGGTCATATCTGTGGTGACTCTGGAGGCCCCCCCCCCCACACAATCACATAGGAACCATTTTAAAGTTTCATGGGTAGCATACCTCTAAATGTCCTAAAATTATCTGTCTCCCCCTGTGGCCCTTGATTGCACTGTTTCCAAGTAGTCTTGGTCTTTTATCAGATGGAAGCTTCACATCTGCATACAGTACTCAAAGTGTGGCCTCACCAGGGACCTATACAGGGGCAGAATCACTTCCGACCTCCTGCCCCTACTGATACAACACAGCATCTGTCTTACCTTCATATACACCATCTTGCATTGCACTGATGGCCTGAGGCTGTCACTAATGATGACCACCAGGTCCTTTTCCTCCATGGTCTGGTTTACACTGACACCCCCATCCAGTACTCTGCTTTGAGGGTTCCTATTTCCAGTATGCATGATTTTGCATTTCATCGCATTGAATTTGAGATGCCAGACCCTGGATCATTTCTTCTGTTTCACTAGATCACTCTTCAGTTCCCTGATTCCCTCCTCTGTGTCTGTTGTGACATATAATTTTGTATAATCTGCAAGCAAGTTAATCTTTTCCTATATTCCTATTCCTGTCGCACATGATACGCATGGGGGTCACCAAGGCTGCACCATTTCTCTGTCGAGGACAGAGGGTGGGTGCGTGGGAAGGGAAGCAACAGCCTTGATTGCTGCAGTCAATCCAGCTTCTAGGTAGGCCAGCAGGGGGAGAGGAGGTGCACAAAGGTTGAGCAGAACACTCCCTCTGTGAAGGTCCTCACCTACAGTATGTGACCATTTTGGTCCCCAGTTGACCACAGTGTTGGACTCAAGGGCTTGCACCCATATTATGATATACAATATTTAAACTTCCTGTGAGTCATTTTCATATGTAAACAGGATATTTTGCATGCTCACATAGCATTGCCTCACAGTTCTCATATTTGAAACTATTTGCATGATCCTCCCTGTCTCCCACCACCTGTGCTCCCTCTACCTGTGCTCCCACTACCTGTACTCCCACCACTCTGAACAGAAAGCTTGGATTGCTTGTGCATGACCCTCTTCATGCAAAAGGGGTGTGGATTAAGGAATATCGCCTGACAGGTGCGGGTGTTGATATCTACCTCGTGTGGTTGGGCCCGAGGCCACCAGCCGAGGGCGTCCAACACCCGAGAAGGGATGTTATCCCAGCATAACTCCCACCCTGGAGGGCATTATTCTGATTATACAATGGCTTGTTTTATGCAGGAAAAAAAATAATTTCAAAGAATTTTATTTAGTGTTTAAAAATATATTTTTTAAGAAAAGATGCTCAAGGTCCTGCAGGATATCATCAGCAGGGAGGTCATTACAGGATATATCACAGTCATGTGATGTGTTTTGACCAATGAGGTTACAGGATTTTCATACCCCATTGTATAATCTCATATACCCACTGGTGATGGTCATGTTGAATATGGGAATGTATCTTTAGGTGGGGCTATTAATGTGAAGGCACATAAAATAAAAACAGTAGCTACATTTACATTACCCTGCTAAACCACCCACTACACCAACAAAGGAAGTGATTTCACTTGAAATATTTGGTGATGCAGGACATTTGAAAACAGTAATAAATAAAATAATTCCTTGATTGGGTTAGTGGATAGCATTTTTGTAATTTTGAAGGGCTGTTCTTCATCACTGATGCTTTTTATTTGTACATAGAATCACAAACAATATTTACCTTTCACACAGGGTACAAGTCTCTTTGCTGTAGGTGGCAGTGCAAAATAAGGTGGAAGCTGGGCACATCTTTGTGCCACAGACAGGTTGTGCTGTACACAAAGCTGGTCGCATGTCACAGGAGGAGGAGTCCTCCTGTGATGGAGGCATAATGTAAAATGAAAATACAGCTGTCAGAGGGAAACAAGCTCAAGGAGTGAATTATCCTAAATAACACAAGAAACTGGTACCAGCGCATGCTGGAGGACACAAAGAATATCCAAATAAACTCCAAAGGGTGAAATTGAAAACTTATACATTTTATTAGCTGAAAACTTCCACGGGTGAGACAAACCATAAAACTACCCAGTGCTTCGGTCAGGGACCTTCATCAGAGGGCATGGTTTATGTGTGATTGACTTTCCTTTATACCACCAAATCGATGACATCATAAGTCACATGACCAGTATATACACATATAGAGATTGTAAGGAAAGGTGAGATTGTAAGGGAAGGTCTGCCTCTTTATGGATGACACTAAGATCTGCAACAGGGTGGACTCCTTGGGGTGGGTGTGGGGTGGAAAGGATGGGCAGGGATCTGAAAAAAACTGGAGGAGTGGTCAAGGGTATGGCAGCTGGGTTTTTTAATGCAAACAAAAAGTGCAAATAATGCACTTAGTCCATAGAAATCTGGGGATGGAGTACAAAATGGGTGGAGTGATATTCATAATGACCAAATAGGAAAGAGACCTGGGGTAATCATGTCAGATGACCCAAAGGTGGCCAGGCAATGTGACAAGGGAGTCAGGAGGGCTAGTGAGATGCTGGGGTGCAGAGGAAGAGGTATCACCAGCAGAAAAAGGGAGGTGGTATTGCCCCCATACAGATCACTAGTAAGACCCCACCTTGAGTACTGTGTCTAGTTCTGGAGCCCACATCTCAAGAAGGACATAGACAGAATGGAGGTGGTCCAGAGGAGGGCTACTATAATGGTGCAGTGTCTGCATCATAAGCCCTATGAAGGGAGGCTAAAAGAGTTCAATATGTATACCCTGGAGAAAAGAAGGGAGAAAGGGGATATGATAGAGATCTTTTAATACCTCACAGGGATTAATAAGGTACATGAGTGGGGTAGTTTTCAGAAAAAAATATACTCTAGAACAAGGGTACATGCTATAAAGTTGGAAGGGGTAAGGTTCCGGAGAAATGTGAGGAAATACTTCTTCAAAGAAGGAGTGTCAAATTCATGGAACAGTCTTTCAGCTGAGGTAGTGTGGGTGAAAACACTGGCAGGGTTCAAAAATGCATGGGATAGACAAAAGGAATCACAGGTGTTGGGGGGGGCCGGGAGACAGCACCATAGATCAAGTGGGTCTACAATGAAAATGAAGGTTTACAAAAAATTAATAATATAGGGAGACTGTGCAGGCCAAGCAGCCTATATCTGCCATCAGATTCTATGTTTCTATGTGTCTATGACACGAGAACAGAGTGACTTGTGTTCACAATGATTAGGAATTGCAAGGTAGGTAGAAATTACTGCTGTTTTAAAAGTTAGCTAAATTTATTTTTATGTATCAGAGAAAGTTTCTTAAGTATACTTTTTAAAAACACAGGTGATAGTTTGAAGGAAGGTGATAATACACAGAAAATCATGTATTATGGTGTGTCACTATGTAGGGGTTTTCCATACACTATGACATGGAAGTGTGTTTCACACTAATAAAATACAGGATTATGTAGTGGTCAACTAGTAATTACAGTATTTTATAAAATTGCATCACAAAATCCCAAAACATGATTGACTGAAACATGACTGTACTTTTAAATGCCTTAATGCACACCCTGTTGTGCATTATTGCTTACAAGTTACATAGCTGACTCCTGTTACACAAAGATTTTCAGTGGTTGAGAAATCCAAAGCATATGTGAACAACTGAGTGTGACTAGCATATTACAATGTAATCAAAAACTCTATTATTCACTGCTGGCAGCAGATAACAAAGAGGATAATGGATGGTCTTTGGGTTATAACCACGCTGTAATCACTTTGAGAGATTGTCATGACATTGTAAACCTTGAGAGTGAAGCTCGAGAAGGTTACTGTTGTCATGGCAACCGCGAGAAGTGATTGCAGCATGGTTGTTACCCAAAGAGCATCCATTAGCTTTTATAGTGTATGGGCATCAGTTTGTTTTGAATTCACAGTACAGAATGTTACACAGAGTGAATGTTCCATTTTGTTATACCACCGATGTGATGTAGTGAAGAGCGTATAACAATCTGATGTCATAGCGATGGTATAACAACATTGTGAAGTGTGTGAATTTAGTTAATAATAAGCCACTCCCATACATTCTAATTTTTACTTGCAAAACAGCCATACCACTACATACTCCTATCACTAGGGAACACCTCATTCATTCTCGGGTAACACTCCCAAATTCCAACTTGGAAAAGCTACATAAATACAAGTCCAGTTCTTTACTATGTAATATAACAAATTACACACAGCTGCTGGTGAGGAACTCCATGGTAATTACGTCGTGTGAAGCTATAGCAGTAGAAGCAACTTGCCCTTAATGCTCATGGGTCAATCCTGCCCCCAGCTCTACTCTTTAAAAATGATCACGTTGTTCTTCACAGGCACCTATGCATAACTCTATATGTAACAAGCTCATGACTCAATGAGATATGACACTATCAGAATGGTTGACATCTCAGCATGGTCCTCTTCCCTCAGAGATAAAGCTTAGTGGGAAAAATTTGCTCCAAAATGCACCATGTGTGCATAAAGCCACTTTAGGAAAGGGAAAATTGTTTAACCAGGAAAGGCACACTAAGCCAAAATTTGTTTCCAGGTGCAACCTGGGAGCACAAGAAAGTTAAGTGACTTGCTTAGGGTCACACAGTGTGCAAGTGGGGGCTGATGGGATTCAAACCCAGGTCTCCAGGTTTGTAGCTCAGTGCCCTTAACCACTATGCTATACTGCCTTCTTATATAGTTTCGGAGTAAAGACTCACTCACCAACAGCAATTTATTTATATGTTCATAATTTCTTAATAGCGTAAGAGGAGTGTCATATACAAATCCAGCTGCAACACCAACATTAAGTGGTAAAGCTTGTGCACTGAGGTGAAACATGGAGGCAAAGTTTAGAGGTTACAATAGCTGGACATAGTGAGATGCTTGTTAAGAATGTGTGAAAGAATAGGTGCTCAGTGCCATAAATAAGGGATAAGTTACCATCTTGAAATAAAAGAGGCAGCTTAAATGTAAGAAGCCTGGCACACCCAGAGGAAGTGTTTTTACCAGGAAATACTGGTGTTGCTGTTGAATGCAGAGCAGCTGGATTTGTTTATGACACCCTTTGCATGCACCAGGAAATTGGGTCACACCTGGCCTCGGCTTCGTGTGTCTTCCTTGGTTACCAGTTTCAAGTAAATACATAAAACTATATATAATTCTATGGAGAGTCAAAGTGGATGGATCTTAGTGCTCCCCGAGGTGCTGAATCACATCCAAATAGTCAATGTAGGCCGGCCTACTTTGAATATTTGGATCAAATAAATACATAAAAATAAATTCCTGTTGGGTATTTACTTTTCAACATGGTTCTGTTGATAACATATTCTCCTTGAAGCCAGAAGGTCAAAGGTTCTCATCCCACTCTAGGACTGGATTTGTACCATAAATGCTGGCACCTGAGTGCAGTACAAGGGGTTGCTGTACTGTCAGGGTGCGCCATCCTTTGGATGAGATGTTAAACTGAGATCCCTGCTACCCATCTCTGATGCTGTCCTGGAGGATGTCCAGGTGGGAATAAAAGAACCCAAGGCACTTTTCACAAGAATAAGGGATTTCCCCAGTGTCCTGGCCAACATTTTTCTTCCCATAAAACTGGCTCAGTAATTGTCCAAGGCTGTGTGTGGGTTTTGATGTGCAAAATAGCTGCCACTACACATTTAGTCACCTGACTACCAGTCTTTCATTGCTTGTAATGTGCTTTGGGACACAGTGTGTATGAAAAAACACTATATAAAATAAATGCTGATTCTTCTTCTTACTCCTAATTGGCTTTATGTGACACTGACAGCATGTTGCAACCTCAGGCATCCACCCAGAAGTGTTCACCTTTTATAGCTCATGGACAGACTGTTTGGTGGGCGAGTGGAGCCACCGCCTATTCTCCACAGACAGTTTTCTTCTCTGGCTGTCCGGTGGTACACCCTTCCTTCGCCTCAACAGTTCACCTTACCCCCTGGTACAGTGACCTGCTTCCAAAGTTGGTCATTCTACTAGCCTACTGTAAATTGTCATAACCCTGTGTCCTTCTCTCATTTACTGTCTGTTTTTACCAGACAGTAACATGGGAGATGAGATGGAGGCTTGGGCCTGTCATGTGAAGGCTATCATGCCACCATTGATTATTCTGCTGTTTTTCCGAATGGTGGCTCCTGCCTCCTTTTCTGAACAGTTGCCAGCACTCTCGCAGTCATTCAGCAAGGAACTGTGACTGCCATTAAGAATAGCTGAAATATAATAAATCCCCAACAGGGGAGTCCGAACATTTTACAAGCATAACTGTACTGCCTGAAACAGCATGTGCAGAGTCCTGGTAGGACGAAACACCTGTCTATGTCTTCTGTTGGCACCCTTTGCAAACTGTGTGAGAGGCCTTTCGGCACCATGCATTTCTGCTTAAAGTTGAACCAGCTTAATATTTTGTGGTGATTTGCATATGCAGACCATGATACTCTGCATTGTGGGGGCATGTGTGATTTTGTATTTCTTTGAAACTTGGCTTCCCAGCCAAATGCCCTTTGGGGTAACCATTGCCTCAGTGCTTGCGTACAGAGGTTCTTTGTCTTTTAAATTGTTTTTTGTTTTAATGGGTTCACCACAACATAACCCAGATAGACCATCTTAGGGTAGCTGGTTCATTCCACTGGGGTGTCAAACAGACGAGGCATACTGATGAGTCCTGGTAGGACGAAACACGTGTCTATATCTTCTGTTGGCACCATTTGCAAACTGTGTGAGAGGCCTTTCGGCACCATGCATTTCTGCTTAAAGTTGAACCAGCTTAATATTCTGTGGTGATTTGCATATGCAGACCATGATGCTTTGCATTGTGGGGGGCATGTGTGATTTTGTATTTCTTTGAAACTTGGCTTCCCAGCCAAATGCCCTTTGGGGTAACCATTGCCTCAGTGCTTGTGTACAGAGGTTCTTTGTCTTTTATACAGTGAAGTTGCTGTAGGTACTGGATGCGATGCCTTTTCTTCTTTTACGCTACATAATTATAAGGCCCTGTGATGAACATTCTTCTTGTGGCAACAGTGAGCTGAGGTTTTCCCACATGGACACCAGGATCCAGCTGGGATGCTGCCAGTACCCGTTATTATGACCTCTGAGATTTGATGGTACAGGAACTATCAGGGGTGTTGATGGCCCTTCATCATCCTACCCTGAGTGAGTACCTTTACTGATGTGCACAAAGTACAGCACATTATACAGTAGGTGTATTGTACTGTACTGTACAAATACACAGGATCTCACAGTATGAATCCCATCTTGTACATTTTAGGCACCATCTAGAGAGCACACAGCTCCTCCCCACCCCACCCCACCCTACCCCCAGGGTTTGCAGGAGTAGCAGGCAAGTGCAGCAATGCAAGAGTTCAACTTCCACCTGAACATAGAAGCATAGAATGTGTTAGAGATGGGGTCCATGTGGACCATATGGTCTGCCAATGTATACAACCTCCCCTCAAGCAGGCTACTGTGTTAAGTTTTCCACACTGTCTGTCCCATGCCAGCTTGAATTCTCTCATTGTCTTTGATCCCACCACCTGTGGGGAGGCCACTCCAATGCTCCACCACCCTTTCTGAAAAGAACTTCCTTGTGTTGCTCCTGAGCCTGCCCCCCCCCTTTAGGCACATGTCATGACCTCTGGTCTGGGTGCAGTTATTTACCTGAAGGAGGTCCTGTGCCTGTATCTTGTTGATACCCTTCAGGTATTTAAACATCTCTATCATGTCCTCCCTATCCGATCTTTGTTCTAGTGAGTACATATTGAGCTGTTTTAGCCTTGCATCATATGACTCAGGATGCAGACCTTGCACCATCTTTGTTGCCTTTCTTTGTATAGTCTCTAGTCTTTCTATGTTTTCCCTAAGGTTAGGCCTCCAGAATTGGACACAGTACTCCAGATGAGGCCTCACCAGGGACCTGTACAGTGGCATAATCACCTCCCTTTTTCTACTGGTTATGCCCCTCCCTATGCAACCCAAGATACTGCTGGCCTTTTATGATCTGAAGACTCATCTGATTAATCTGGCATTTCCTGAGTACTGATTATATTAGATGATTTATTGATGTTTTAATGTAGAATTTTAATTAATTGTACAAGTGCTTTGGTACATTTGTGAATAGCGCTTTTTATAAATAAAGTATTACTTATTAACTTTTCACATTGCTTGCCAACCTTCAGGTTGTCTGCGATGATCACCCCAAGATCACACTTGTGTTTTTTTACCACCAGCTGTACCCCATTTATAAAATAATTTCTCCCTGGTTGCATCTTCCTAGGTGCATAACTTTGCATTTTTTGGTGTTGAACTTCAACTGCCAATTTTCTGACCATTCTTCCAATTTCCTAAGGTCTGACTCCATCTTTTGAGTCCCTTCACCTGAGCGCACCCTACTGCAGAGTTTTGTGTCATCCACAAATAGGCACACCTTCCCATTTAGGTCATTAGCTATGTCGCTGATGAATTCATTGAAAAGTATTCAGCCCAGCACTGAACCCTGTGGAACACCACTTGTAACTCTACCCTCCTCTGATAGTGTGCCATTTACCAGTACCTTCTGGGTTCTCCCACTGAGCCAATTTTGGATCTAGTTTACAGTTTTTTGGCCCAATGCCCATGTGCTCCAGTTTGTTTATTAGCCTCCTGCATGGAACGGAGTCGAAAGCCTTGCTGAACTCTAGGTGCACCATGTCTACTGCACCCCCATTTTCCATTTTTGTGACCCAATCAGAGTATTTGACTATATTAATCTGGCAGGACCTTCCTGCCATAAAGCCATGTTGCTTTGGGTTCAGCTGTCCACTATCTTCTAAGAATGTCACCATCCTCTCCTTCAGTAGGGATTCCATCAGCTTCCCTACCACTGTGGTGAGGCTGACTGGATGATGGTTTCTCACTTCTTCCCTACTGACACTTTTGTGTAGAGGTACTACTGTAGCCCTTTTCCGGTCTTCAGGGACCTCTCCACTTTTCAGTGATTTGTTGAAGAACTCCACCAGTGGGGCTGCTAGTTTCTCCCCAAGCTCCCTTAGTAACATAGAAACATAGAAATTGATGGCAGATGTGGACCAAACATCCATCTAGTCTGTCATGAGCCCTATTCTTGGGTGTATTTCATCTGGCCCCATTGCTTTATCAACCTTCAATTTCTTGAGTTCCTCCAGGACTCTTGCCTCCATGAAAAGACTTGTGTCGGCTCCCTTGAGGTAGTGTGCCTTCTTGTGGAGAGATGGTCCTTTTGCCTGCTTCCTCCTGTGTAAAAAAAATGAGCAGAAGTATTTGTTCAGAACTTCTGCTTTCTCTCCATCGTCTTCTGTTTGCTGGTCATTGTTCTTAGCCAATCTAACTATTCCCCCTTTGCGCTTTCTTTTCTCTCTCATATAGTGGTAGAAAGTTTTGTCATCATGTTGGATTCCCTTTTTATCCTTTCCTCTGTTTGAACTTTTGCAATTTGAATTACCTTCCCAGCTTCTTTAAGTAAGCCCCTATATATACCTCCTTTTCACTCTCCTTTTTATGGCTGTGGGCAGAGCCTACAGCCACATTGCATTAGCTTGAAAAGGGGTTTCCATGGAACACATTTTTTAGTAGTTTTCAGTGTGTCCTTCCATAACACTGCAAATCCCTATGGCAGTTAAAAAATACTCTCTTCCAAACAAATCTAAATATCTTTAAAACTATTTAAGCTGCGCAAAAACAACCAGTGTGAAAGCTGTTCAGGGCAAAAAGACCTTTCACATGAGGGTAGTCACTAATCTGAATTCTTTATATTTTGTAAAATATGGTCTTCTAAACATCCTCATTTTTTTTCCTCTATGTGTGAACACAGTAGGAGTTATGCCAAACAAATGTAAATATCTCGGAAAGTACACAAGTTAATAATATACAAGCAATGTGAAAGTTATTCAGGGCAAAATTACCTTTCAAATGAGGGTACTCACTAATCTGAATTCATTAGAATTTTTTAAACATAGCCACTCAAAAGGTGAAAATTATGAAGACAAATGAAAATTCAGGTAATCAGATGGCCATAGTTTAAAAAATATAATTAATGCAGCTGAACAAATAGGCACATTTGAAAGGTAGTTTTGTCCTGAACAACTTTTATATGATGGGTTATTAGTAACTCCTATACATTCAGAGATATTTACATTTGTTTGTCATAACTTTTATTGTATGTCTGACAGCCTGATTTCTGAAATCACTACACTGAGACCAGAACATATAGTTTATATCTTGTCATGCCTAATTTAACAGCAGATGCTGAAGTTATTCTAGCAATGCCAAAACTTCAATTTATTTATTTATTATTTATTAAAATTTCAGATTAATACCTTTGAGCCAGGGGCTCTTTTACATAGGATCCATGTCAAGAAACATACACAGATACAATGTAGGATAAGCAAGGATCAAGGGACATACATAGTTTACAAGGAGAATTGCAGCCTGAAGGTCATGTCAGGTAGAAGTAATGTTACACAGAATAATAAAAACTGAGCACAGGCATTGGACAATGTATGCCTGACCTAGTAACTAAACAGACATAGCAAGTAAAGATTAAGCAGTGTTACAACCAAACAGCGACAGGCATTGGGGAGAGTAAGCCAGTGCTAAAAATAATAAGACTTGACCTAAATACAAAGGGTTCAGTATATCTAGCATTAGTTCATTATTGTAACAAGTAGGGATGATGCAGCCTAGGGGCATTGTCAGGTACTGAAGAGGGGGATCAGACAGGGAGGTGGGCTTGGAGGAATAGAGGAGGAAAAGTGAGGAGGGGAGGGGTGATGAGGAGAGGGAGGAAGGAGAAATTGGGGCAAATGCAGAGCATGTCAATGGAATTATTTAGTTCTTAATATGAAGAAGAATAAACACTTGAAACAAAATGTTCTGCTTATTGGGGCACATTAGATCCTTTCAGGATGGGATAATGTTAAATCTTTTCAGGAAAAATTCAGCAGATTAATTTTAATAATTATTAGCCAACAATATCTATATGTGAAGCTGTCACTGACTAGATAGGGGGAAGAAGGATGACACAGAAGAAAACAATGCTCACACACATAAAGAAGACTTGGCTGTCTGTGAAAGTTTTAGAAGTAAATGGTTTTATACCTTTTAGGCATCTATGGTGCATTACTAATTTTTTTCTTTTATTATGTCTTCTTTGGCACCTTCTACTATTAAAACACACTAAATATATAGTTTACTAAATCTTGACCTTGTGATAACTCTTGAATGATTCCTAAATAAGTTTTAAGCCATTCCCTTTATGGGAGATAAAGACCTGCACAAAAGGTAGAGTGTTATTTTTTCATATTTTTTACATATTTCCACAGTAAAAGTGTGTAGAAATACAAAAGTATGTACAACTAATCTCCTCTGCATTTTCAAGTCAGAGAGAAGTTAATATCTGCGCAAAATCAAACCCAAAGTTTATACAGTTTTATTCTAAATCTTATTGGACTATTGATGAATGGGCAAAGAAATGTTTAGATAAAACAAATTGATGATTCCAGGATTGGGAGGTCAATAAAATTGCAAAAGGTCAAACTATGAAACCTTAAATGCACTAATTAAGACCATTCTTCCTAGTATGGAATTATAATGAATTAAAGACATTTGAATATAGACCTACAATTATACAACCATTGTGAAATATATTTTTAGGATCAAAGGAATGGTACAAGGCTGCCCCAAAATTGTGGTGATCTCATTGCTTCTGTGTGCGTGGATGAAACCAAAAATTGCCATAATAAAAGCTTCTATCTTCTCAAAAAAATAATTATATGTTATTATATTTGATTTACCCTGAAAATACAAAATAGTAATAAGGAAGTAAAACAATCAAGATGCGATTTCAGCGTTCTCCAACCATACATTGAAGCCAAGCCAGAATAAAGGCTTCTATCTTCTTCAAAGCAATTATATTTCATTTGATATATTTAATATTCTGTATCTAAATAGACACTAGAAAAAAACATTTATTGGGTGTTTGGAAACAGGCAAATGCAACCAGATATGGAAGGAAGTAAAAAGAGGGTATCAGTTGTGGGGGCTAGTAGCAAGTCAAGGAGCTCTCTTGACCACTCCAACAGGGGCCACCCACTGACACTACTGACCTTTGGAGGGCACTGGTAGGAGAGGAGGAGCTGGGCAAGTGCTGCAAGCAGTCAGTGTATGAGGAGGAGGAGGAGGTGGATGGCAAGCTGCCTGCCATAGTCCAGCTCTTTGTTTTAAATGCCTGGTGGTGCCTGAGTGGCTGTAGCAATCATCTGTGCATCAACCCTCCATCTGTAGGGATTAAGGGGACTCAGTTTAGTTGTCCTTTTGTATTCAGTCAGGCTTGAGCTCCATTACAGCAACAGGTACAACTGCAGTCCTGGACCCCCAACTCTACTACTTGTACAGGACTGATTGCTTGAAAGCGAGGCATCCTTGCTGCTTGCAAAGGAAGTGGGAGGGGTAGCAGTTGATGTTCATTAGTGTGTTGGGGCAGGCAGGGGGGCTTGGAGGAGTGCCTTTAAGTGTAAGGACTGCATGTATCTGAACTGTTGTGGATTGCATGGGCATAGGCAGGGGGTGCTCAGAGTGTTCAACCCCCTCCCTAAATTACCTCAGAGATGTACAAATTATTGTATTTTATTTTACGGTTGCCTCAGACTCAGGTGCTAAAACACTCAGTGTCTCAGCAGTCTCCATAGCAGCTGGAGCTAGCTGCAACACAATGTGCATGCACAGGATCATTGACGGCTAGGGGAGATAGAGACATCATCAACAGAGAGAGCAGAAAGAGAAAGAGAGAGAGAGAGAGCAGAAGAAGCCTGGTGAGACAGACTAGTGAGCATGCTGCTGTGCTGCATCGTCTGTGCACCACTGAGCACGTTGTGGTGTCCTGTTCACTGTCATGGTGGTAGAGCAGAACTGTGTGCTGCTCTTCACTAGCCTCAGTTGAACTGTGGGAGAACTTGAAGTATGGACTACCACAGAAAGAACAGACCCATCTGGAGCTGAGCTGCGAGTAATGCACAGTGCATCTTCTTAACTGTGCCAGACACTGGCTGGACTGGTGGTGTGGTCCGAAGAGAAGACAGGAGAGGCTGAGGAAAAATCTGCCCTGGCCTAGTGGCCTGTAGTCCTGTCTAGCCTGTGTGTGAAACTTTTTGGAATGGGCAGTTTATGATGGGGCAGATGTGCAATCCTCATCTCTTCTCTGGCTGCTGTAATGTATTGGGTTGATAGGTGGGGGTGCAAGAGAGGGCACCAGTCACTCAGGAGCACCCTGTATCCAACCCCCACCCACCCAGCAGAGTGGGAACAGTTGTGGAGGGGGGATACAAGATCCACATTTTTATATCTCAGTACCTCAGACTGCTCTCCATGGGTACAGCACGTTAGGTGGGAGAGCCTCTGGCTGAAGCAGAGTGTTTTGCAAGTGTAGAGGTGTGGCACAGGGTGAGGAAGTGCCAGTCACCCAAAGCCCCCTCCACCCATCATGCTAGTTCTGGTGGAGCAGGGATGGGCATACCTCTCAACTGCACCACATTACAAGGAACGTTCGTCATTTTACTTCATAAAAGCTCCCTGTTCCACATTGTGAGGACCCGTCCCACATTCGGTATTAACATTTTAAGACAAAAATCTATAGTAAATGATGCAAAAAGCTATTATTCAATTAATAACAGACTTTCTGAACATAAATGCAAACATTTTAACAATGTTCTGAGCTTTCTAGGTAAAGATTTGATTAAGTGTTCCACATTTTGCTAATTTGTTCCACATTTTGAGAGGCAATATTCCACATTTGGGGAACAAAAGGTTGAGAGGTATGGGGACAGGTATGAAGGGGCTGATGTGCAACTTGCATCTCTATCCTTGGCTGCTGCAGGGTGCTACCCTTGTGTGGAGGTGGGATGGGTGGACGGGACATCATTCTGCCAGAGCTACCTGCCTGGAGCCCACCCATGACTCTGTTTGGGTGCTGCTTTTCTGCAGTGGTGGAATAGATGCACCAAATTTGTGTTACACTGTGTCTCTCCTGGTCTCTGTCTCCCTAACATCCACTCCTCCATGGTGAAAGGAAAACTCTGTAGCACTGCTCTCTGTCCCGGTCACGGCACTCTTGCTGCCACTTTCTCTGCCTTTCTGTATGTGCTGTCTGCTTCCACTGAGCTTCAGAAAGACAAACAGAGAGTCAGATCAACAGCAAGGTGCCAGAAGAGTGAGGTGAAATAAAATGGATGGCAACTGAGTTCAGGCGCACACTGCACTCTGCTTCTCTGTTTGGTGTGGGGTGGGTTTGACACCATCTCTGACTGGAACAGATTGAACCTGCACATATATGCCACACTAGAAGTGGTTCTCACTGTTATTGTGTCTCTTTGGAGCGAGGGTGGGGCGGAGAAGGGAGTAGACACTGTTAGGGGACAGGCCACCCATTTAAATGAATGTTTGTTCAAGTGCAGGTCTGGGAACCACCGGTCATCGTGGTTATGGTCACTACATTACACTGCCCCCAATTTCACACTGCCAAGGTGGTGCTGCAATAGTGACAGCCTGTCACCTGGTGATCACTCTCACTCCACTTACTTGCCACATCTCAGCATGTTGCTGTCATTGTTTTTGGGCTCTCTCTCTGCTCTGTCCCCGACACTGGTGCCACTCACCACATCTTTTGAGCCTGCACTCTCTTTTGGGGGGGGCACTGCTGCCTCTCCTTCTCAGTGTCTGTCCCTACAGCCTGTGTGTCTCTCTCCCTCCCTGCCATCCAGGTTTAAGCTACAGCTCTGCAGGCAATGCTGCCTCACTTCTCAGCACTCTTGCTCCTTGTATTGCGCGGTGGGGTGCACACTGAGGCAGCATGGACACTAGGAGATTCACGGGGAGGGTCAGTGGGTACCATCACAGAGAGCAATGCTCAGGCTGGGCATTGTGGCACACATGAAGCACTGGAGAGAGAGAGGAGCTCAGGGTCGAGAACACACAGTGTCATTTACATAGACACAAACAAGTTCAACTCGGACGTCTGTCTGGGGAAGGATAAATAATATTTATTTGTTCTTTACTGCTAGGACTGTTTACTACTTATGGCATAGAGAGTGGGGGATGCAGTGTATGGCTGGGTACCCACACATCTGCAGGATGGGTGGGGAGACAAGCATTAAGATCAGTAAGGGCATGAATTAAAGGAATGAAGCGCTCTCATTCAAGCACTTTATTTGTTTCAACTAGAGAACGAATTCCAGCTGTGAAACTGTGACTAGTGTCGTTGTCTGGTTGTATGCTCATTGGTCTATCGGGGACAAGCCCGCTGTAGATTGCTGTGCATTGGACTCATCCCTGACACATCTCTGAAATGTCATTCTACCACAAGATGTTCCTTGCACACATGCAAAGAAACATAAAAAACTATAAAGAATTTAGATTAGTGACTACCCTCATTTGAAAGCCATTTTTGTCCTGAACACAAAAATGTAAAATAATGTACTTGGGGTACAAAAATCCAGGGACAGAGTACATATTGGTGGAGTGGTATTGACAACATTAAGAAAGCACACATTAAAAAGAAAAAAGAGCTTTTACATACAATTGATTACTGTTTAACAATCTTTTGCATCTATGGCTGCCACTGTACATCTGATGCAACCCATAATGACGTTCCTCATTTGAAGCAAAGGGGGGGCATAACTGACTGCTTTTTGTGTTACAGGGGTCAGTTTCTTTACAGCAAAAACAAGGAAAGGCATAATTCCTAAAATGTGCAGATGAACATAGGGACCTTTTTTTTTTTCTCAGAGCATGCCACCACCGACACCTACCACTTCAAGACTGCTACTACCCCACCTAATACAATCGGGGGGAAAACCAGAAGTAGTCTACCAGCATTGAGATCAATATGGATAAGGCACATTTGTCAGAAATTGCTGCTTAGAAAAGAATAAGAAAGTGACTGTGATGACGAGCAAGTCCCAGACCACATCTCTAGTTTGTTAATAGACTCCTCCGGAGTATGAGCTGTATGACTGCATGGGCCAAGCTCCACGGATGTTATGCCATCATTAGATCTGGAAGCACATAACTGGACCACTGTCTGATGTGCTGCCACAGTGCTTTGACATAGTTTCCAGTGATTCTGTTTATTATTACTTACGGCTGACTACAGTGCAGCGAAAGCACTATATATTCTTTTCCATGCTCATGCCACTCCTAAAAGCTCACCAGAGCCATATCAACTCTGACCAAAGCTTGTTTGCTTCCTTGTGTCTCCTTGCATTACATTGGAAAATGAATGTTCTGGTGTTCAGAATGCCAAACTTTTTCAGAAGTACTGCTCATAAAATCAGTGAATGATTGCAAGCATTATGTTATAATAAAAATTACTCTTAATGCTGCTGTTGTCAAAAATGTACAGTATAATCTAAATTGTACAGTATACTACCTGTACTGAGTACTACATAGTTTTCCTGGTTGGTCAAAAGTGTATATACGGGCTACTGTACTGTATATTCAGCATTTACCTTGATTCTGCCTCTGTCATGCTTTTTCAAGTAGTACCCAGAGCAAAATCTGGGAACTTCTGTTGCTGCATAAGGGAGAAGAAGTGGAGGAAGGTGGAAAAACAGTGCCATTGGCTCCACTTGCACCCCCAGTCATGAAGCTGAAAAGGTAGGACAAGGGGGGGCCTTTGAGGCAGACTGATTGCAGCAGCTGGCATGGATTGAACTCCCTGCAACTACAAAATAATTGATCATTTGTCATCCTGAAAAAAATTAATTTAAAACATTAAAAAGATCATTTTTGTTTGCCATAGATCCACAGCTGTCATCTGAGGTATTAATTTTCCAATATAATGCACTAGTAAACTACATTCAGCACTTTATATACCATACATGGGGGTTAGGGATATACAATAACCTGACTAGAAATATGGAATGCAGAGTAAGGGGCACCACTCAGCCACTGCCAATGTCTTGTAAATATTTAATAAGTCAGGTTGGCCACAAAAAACTCAACATGTCACAAATGAGTGCTTATTCATGAAGGGTGTTCTTAAGTAATAGAAAAAAATAATGTGCATGAATTTAAAGAAGATTAAACTAATCAATAATAATAAATACATAATAACATCTGGATTCTGATTCCTGACCATTACTGACAGTCATATGCAAAATAAATGTAAACAGGAGAATTTAAACTAGGAGAGGGGAGTGGCAGAAGAGATCGAGGTGATCAGAGGCCTCAAGATGGAAAACCATATGGGCTTACCCCCATAACAGTGAGCTAAGGCAAGGAGCAAACAATACAGGAGGGCCATAAAGGGAGTGGAGGAAGGAGGAGGGGAGAAAGAAACGGGGTGGAGGGTAGTATCTTTAAATGCTAGAAGTCTGAGGAATAAAAATGCAGAACTACAGGCTCTCATGGTTCAAATTCAAACAAGTTATAAGGTGAAAAATCTGCAGGGCATTTGATATGGCACACTTAATATATGACCTCAAATGAAGATATTATTTATTTTGAGCCTATGTGGAGTCATGTAATTGACTAACATTGTTCATGATCCAAATGAGAGGAAGAAGTAAAGTGTAGAAGTGTGAAGCGCTAATATAAATGCTGTTGTTGACCAGCCCGTTGGTGCAGCAGTAGTGCTACAGCTCGAGGAGCTGACGACCCATGTTTAAAGGCGAGCCTTAGTCATTGGGGGCTGGCTGAAGGGAGGAGGACTGAATGCTCTCCTTAAGCTGGAGCAACGAGGGGAGGCTGGATGACTCCTGACTGTCATGTGGGCATGGCCCTAGCAGTTTTTGGCCCAAGGCATTGTGGGGTAAGGAGGAAAAAGGGGAAAACACCACATGGAGGCAGTATGAAGTAGTGCTGTTCCACAGGCCCTGCACCACCTTTGGGGCTGCCAGCCAACAACCAGACTAAACTCTACTTGGGGCTTAGGAAACCCTTGAGGGGCTCTGCTACTTGGTGGGGGGGGGGCTGTGGAACACTGCTTGGTTGATTGTAAGTCCCAGAGATGGCAGGTGATGGGCTGGGGGGCGCATTGGTGAAGTGGGCTGGCTGTGCAGAGAAGGGAAGGAAAAAATGCTGTTAATAGGGCCCATGTGTTGGCATAGAGGAAGCTTGCCATGCTTTCATGCTGGTAATTCAAATTCAGGAATGAACTTGGAAGCAACCAATCAGGCATACGAACATACAAACACATGAAAATGCTAGCAGAAACAGGCCTCGTGGTCTGTCGAGTCTGCTCGAGTGCACAGCTAGCACATTGTAATGCATGAGGCAGCCAGACTAGGAGGTAGCACTGCCAATGGCTGCATGTCTCAGTCAGGGGGAGGGAGGCAGCACATGCCAGTGTTTAGTGGCTCCTGCTGGTGCACACAGAAGCTTGCTCTCCTGGCAGGAGTACGCTGCTCACTCTCGAAGCAAGACCCCCATTCCCTTTTTGCCGCCTGGGGTTCCTGGAAATAAACTGGAGGAAAAATAAATTGGCCATGCAGAGGAAGGCCAGCCCCTCACATGTGTTGCACCACCGACCAGGCACCCTGCTCTTGTGGATCTGGACATCTAAAGGAGTATACCCCCCAAAGGGCCTGTCATGGAGGCAAGCAATGAGGAACAGAGGCTGGAATAAGTGCCTCGGGAATGTGGGTGATGGAGCCGAAGGGTCTGGCCAAATAGGGGCAAGCCCAGTGAGAAAGGAGGATATAATGCCGTTGATTAAGTCCTAAGAGCTAAGAATTCTGAAATGGGAAGGGGCAGTTGATAGTTAGATAAACATAGGTGACAGTCACAGAAATATCCTCTAAGGAGAACAATATGATGTATGGGATATTCAGAGGTGTGGCGCCATGTACAGTAACAGGGGAATGCAGCTACAATATATGAGTAGCAGTTTGAAGCCACACTGACTCAACCCAGATGTACAGTAGCAACCATTTGGTAAACACTCATCATTCCTAATGTTCAGGGAAAGACTTGGTGGGCTGATGTATACAGGGAAAAGGGTGGGTGTTGATGGCCACAACTCAGCCCCATCCATATAAATTGAAGGCCAGGTAGGTAGGAGGTAATAGAAGGAAAACAGAATAATTTTCTTCCCATTTATGCCTCTGGATGGATCTAGGGTTTCCGGTTAATGTACCTAGCAGCATTCTCTGTGAAGAAGTGTTCTGTTCCTGCTTCCTCCATGTGGGGGTTCTTTGACCAATTCAAATCCCCAGAAATGTAGTGATACTGAAACATGTCCAGCTTCATTAAAGTAAACAGCCACTGATTAATTTGGATCCGCTCTCTGTATAGGAGTTTTACGTTTGGCCACTTGTCCCTAGGGGTCTTCAGTGTCTTGCCCACATACATTGTTTCACAACTACATATAAGAATATTGTCCAAATTTCCTAGGTGATATATGTTTGCTGGTCGTGGGGGTTACTGAAGATCTCCTTTCTTGATGTGTTGCTGCACTGGCCACAGCGGCTATAGGCATAATTATCTGGTTTCAGAAGACCTAACAACAGCTGTGTATCAGGTGATAGACTTTTAAAAGTGGAAAAATTGCACAAGTGCGGAAAAAAGTTATACAAATGAGGTTTCCTTGTGCAACAGCAATTATTTCATCATGTGCTGTTTTCAAAAGGGTTGTCTTTTTCACATCCTTTTGCACAATTTATAGCAGTCTGTGCATTTTGTAATTTTTTTGCACCACTCTGGAAAAATGCTACAGATTGTATTACTAGTTTGAATTGGCAACCATCTTGGGCACAGTGGCCATCACTTCTGCAGTTGCAAAAGAAAAAGTAGTGCCCCGCAAAGAGGGTGTGTTTATGCAGCTGAAGGAGGGGATAAGCAGCTAAAGAACTACAAGTGGAACTATGCCAGAGCACTGTGGAAGCATACCAGACAGCAGTCCGGTCACGTGCTTCCACAGTGCTCCTCAACTGAATGACAGCAATACATCTATGAGCTCTGCCCACCTAGCCGTAAAAAGGAAAATGCTTTCAGTGCACATAAAATGCTGAAAATAGCATTTTTGTAGGTGTGAGGAATTTTTACCACGACATGGTCCTGCGCAATAGGACTTGGTCCCTGGGCCACATCAGGACCTTTGAAAATTGAACTGAAGGTTTTTGATCATCCCAAAAATGTGAAATAGGAACAAGTTTATCTTTTATTCATAGCCTTTCTGTTAGCTATCAAAGGAATATTTTGACAGATTCTTTCATGGGTCTCATCCACCTGTAGGATTTTCCAGTTCTGATTAAGGATCCACCAGATTTCAGTAGTGCAGCTAGTCTATTTAGCATCTAGTCATGCTTCACAAGAAAATATATTTATTAATTACATTTTATCTATGTAAGATCAGGAATGTGTTGTATGAAATTGTCAGTCCTTTCACTATGAGAATAGAAGCAACTGAATATTGGAGCAATAAGGTATCTGGAGTTTAATGACATTTCAGTTCATCTTTATTTTTTATACTTGTAGGCATGAGGAGCAATACTGCCTGTTTTCACATGCGACAAGTCTCACATAAAACATCACATATCCTTGTAAAAAGAGATTTTAGCTGTATTGTTCCTTGGAAAACAGGAGTCCCTGGATAGTCTGATACCTTTTATTGGACCAACATATCTCTTGAACAAAGACAGAACAGTACACAAGCTTTCAGGGCCTCACAGGTCCCTTCTTCAGGTGAAACCTGCATGCCTATATCTGTAGTATTTATTCAACAGCATACAAGTAACAGAAGTGTGGGGAGGTGGAAGTGGAACACAAGTCCTAAACCTCAACTTAATATAAACCAGGGCAAAGAGCATGATTCAGTCGTGCATGCACACTGCCAATCAAAAATGCCAGTGAATGGTGAGGAACATTTACTGGCAAAGACTGTAATAGAATGAACTGTTAGCACTAGCCAGGCACAGGAATCATGGCAGGGTGCTATGAAATTCAAGACTGTATCATCATGTAGTGGATGGCAGAATCCAACATGCTGCCAACCTTGACTCTATACAAAATGCATAATGAGTTGAAATGGAAGCTTGCTTCAGAGAGTGGCATGCTGGATGGAAAGATATGGCATCCTGAACCCATGATAGGGACCATATGATTGTGTCGAATGGGTACAATTTCTATGATTTCTGACTTCTGTTTTACTGGCATCAGGTAGTCAATAATTTAGAAAACAACATGAAAAGGACAACCCTATTTACAAAAGCTGAACAAAAGAAACACACTAAAATGCTTAGTGCAATCCATTTTATTGTCCAGGGTCCACCATAACAGGTAGCTTTACTCACAGCTAGCTCCGGCGCTGCAAGTCAAATGGACTCTTCATCCAGGGGCATAGTCAATAATTTAGATTTACATTTTTTTTGTTACTCAATAAAAGATCTCAGCCTTTTTCTCATTAACCCCCTCTGGTATCACATCAATATAACAATTAAATAACAGCAAAGGAATTTGAGCGATTCAAAACGAGCTTATTCCAAGAGAGCTACTGAACATTGTCAGTGCACTCACATCTGAGTACTTGAGAAATTACAGAGAAGACGATAAAAAGCAACTCACCCTAGTGGTGAATGGAGTTGTAGCCTACCCCCACTGTCAAGGAGTGGTGTGGTGTAAGAATCCTAAAGATGGAGGGTACGGGGATGCGGGGGGGGAGGCAATAGCCCTCTTGCGTTACATGCGATCTCATGAAATAATGAAGTTTGGTTGCATTATGGGCAGCTGCTTATCTGAAGGAGTGAATATGCATAGTGTCATTGATGTGTACTAGTCGCTCATGATGGAATCGCTGTGGTATGAGGTCGCCCACTGTTGCAGTCGCTGTAATTGCGGGCGCGGTATAATTTTCGCTCAGTTGTTAATTGCCATATAATTCTCACTGTGTTGACATGGAACCTCCCCCTTCACCTTTCCTACATTTTCTGGGTTGAATGAGGTTAGTTATATTTCCTTCCAGGGTTATATAATTCATATTTTTAGGTCCTGATGTTAGCACCCAAATCCTTTACCAAGCTGACCACCACACATCCTTTGTGGTTGCCATTTTTCTAACCCTTTTTTTGTGGGTCTCGGTAGATTGGGACCCAGGGATTGCCATCTCCCTATGGCAGGAATCCTTTTGGTCCCAATTCAGCTATTTTGGGCACTTTTTCATGCATAGAAATCCCTGAACTGAATACACAGAGGGTGGGATATTCAGAGTGCACCAGGCAGGGGCGCAAGCCTGGGCGCAGTGCAACTGGGATGCGCCAGGGAGTGTGCTGGTCAATATTCAATGGTGCTGCGCCATGGCTCAGCACTGTTGAATATGGCAACGTGGCCTCCTGCATTGTGCATGGTGCAGTGGCACTGCACCAGTGCAAGTGGCAAGAGAGGTGCACGGGGATGCGCCAGCGCAAGTGCGGTTGCGCTAGGCACAGGAACTGCGATACTCAGCTGTGGATATCCAAATGGGGCCATAATGCATCCAAGGCACAACAGGAGCCATTAGCATGTCATTATGGCCCCATTTGCATACAGGTGCGCCGATCCCCTGCGACATGCGCCCTGCCAGGCTGCAGCCGTTGGGGACCGACGCCCCCTGCACATCACGGCAAAGTGCCCCAATGCCCAATCGCGGGCATAGGTATATTTAAGAAGATGTCCAATATCCCTGGTGGTCCAATGGACTGCTTGCAGCCCAATCATGGGCATAAGTAACTGCAATAATATTGTAGGCAATCCCTGGTGGTCCAGTGGATCGCTCCCAGCCTGATCGCGGGCATACATCTGTGATATAATATTGTAGACTATCCCTGGTGGTCTAGTGGACCGCTTGCAGCCCGATCACGGGCATATGCATTAGGAAATCCATTTCAAATTAACCCTGGTGGTCAGTGGTACCCCCTCCTCACCCGCCCAATGAGCCCGCCACCCGCCACCCCGGTCAGAGGTGGTGGCAGCTCCCACCCCAGGCCGCCCGCCGCCACGACCGACTGCATACAGCACAGTATAGCCTGCGTTCACAGCGCACAATGGGCATGCAGACTGTACCATACTTATTAGTTCTGATATGTGAATGGATCCATTCACATATCGGACCCGTGTAGTATGGTAGTCTTGCACTCCATTGGCCCACGCCAGGACCAATGAGCGACAGCTGTACTGTACACAGTCAGTCAGTGGGTGGCTTGCTGGTGGGGAGCTTCCACCTGCCGCTGACTGGGGGGAGCGGGGTGGTGGGCTTAGTTGGCAGGTGAGGAGGGGGGCACGGGTGCGGAAGGGGGCACCGCTGGACTACCAGGGTTAATTTGAAATGGATTTCCTAATACATATGCCCTTGATCAGGCTGCAAGTGGTCCACTGGACCACCAGGGATAGTTTAGCCTATTATTTCACATACGTATGCCCACGATGGGGCTGGGAGTGGTCCACTGGACCACCAGCGATTGTCTAAAATAGTATTTCACATACTTATGCCCGCTATTATTGGGAGGGTCCACTGGACCACCAGGGATTGTCTACAATGTTATTTCATATACATATGCCCACGATTGGGCTGCAAGTGGTCCACTGGACCACCAGGGCTTTCGGTTTAATTACAATGCCCGTGATTGGGTGTGGGGAGGGTGCGACGCAGACAGACCTTAGCCGCGGAGCTCGGGTGGCCATCCACAGCTGGCAGCTGCCGTGTTGTGCCCTGCAATATGGCAGCTCACCTGTGGGTGGCCAGCCCTTGCTCTTATTTCATTTTGGCACAACGCTGAGTTACCCAGGCGGGCGCAAGTAGGGGTAGCATACAGGCGCGCCCGCACATCCCAGGCTAAATATCGATGTGCAGAATATGCATGGGCATGCCCCCGCACTTGCGCTGCATACATTACTGGTGTGCCCCAGCGATTGGGATCTAAGTAGTGCACCATCCCTTTTGAATATCAGCTACTGGGCAATATCATCAGTGGTTGCGCGGATGGCGCACCACTATTGCGCCATGCGCAACCCCTTTGAATATCCCACCCAGAGGGTCACATTCACTGGTGTCTGTCATATAGCACACTTCATCTACAAAAGTACTGATTCAATATAAATGAAGTACCCAGACTAGTATGTTCTATGGTATATCATCCCTGTATTGAGCTAGATGGGAAAATACGGATTGTATTACAAAAGGAATTTTTCTATTAAATAGGAGGATATTTTAAAAAAACAGTGTAATTTGATAAGAGGTTTTAAGAAAAACACAAAGTAACAAATGGATAAATTGCAAGAGGAGATGAGTGGAATATTCATAGGTTCATAGGTGTTACAGAAGAAGCAGGCAAGACCATCTGATTTGTTCATCACTATCTCAGTGAATCATGTCCCTCAATTGTTTTTTAATATTCATGTAACAGTGAACTTCTTTTTGAGCCCCCCCCTATAGTTTTACAGCTCACCACATCCTGGGGAAATGCATTCCATACAGTCACCATTTGTTGTGTGAACCAATATTGCTAAAACTGTGAACTTCCGCATAGGGCTACTATACAAGCATAAACATTGCCTAATGGCTGAAGCCTTGAACCTCGCTATCCAGAGCTCTGTTATCTCAGCTATTGACTATGGGCTCATTATCTATGGATCCGCCACTGATACTGCACTCCGGCACATAGCTATAGCCCTTAATAAGGCATGTAGGCTCCTTATTTCAGCTGCCCGCCTTTCTCACACATGTGACATTTACGAGCAGGCTAACTGGCTCCAGCTATCCGGCAGGATAAAGTACCAGACCTGCATCCTAGCTAAGAAGACATCACTGGGTCTTATGCCCCCTGGAGTCCAATCAATATTGACCCCGCAGTGTATCCACTGCCTAACTAGAAGGTTGGACAGTCTAACCTTTACAATACCTCACTGCCGGAACTCTCAAGCTCAGCATTCTTACCTTGTTAGAGCCTCCACCAGGTTCAACTTGCTACCTACAGAAATCTCCAACATTGCCAGAATTGGTGCTTTTAAGTGTAAAGTATGTCAACACCTCATGGCTAGTGCCTTCTGTGATTGCTTCTTATAATCCCCTCCAGGCATACTACCCTCAAGCATCCTTCTCTCTGCCTCAGCTCCTCCTCCTCTCCTACCCCCCATAACTGGGTATAGGATGAATCTGTCTCCTCTTCCTTTTCATCTCCCCCATTCCTCCTCCCTTGCTATTTCCCATCTACTGTACCACATACCCAATGCAATGCCCCCCTATTTCTCCCCTCCTCCCTCTCACTCTCCCTATACCACCCCCCAACCACCACTCTTCTTTCTCTTTTCCCACTAACCCACTCCTAGCAAAGCTTCACTGAGCCACCTATGACTTGTACTGTATAATTAACTCGCAACACAATTCCTTGACAATGCCTTTGGCTGCTATTATTGTAACCTTACTCGTCTTTTTTTTTTTTTCAGTTCCATTGTAATGATCATGTTATATTTTGTGCCTTATTGTCCTTATTGCCTTGACAAGGAACCTTTGTAAAAGAGCCCTCGGCTCAAAGGTGTCATCCAGAATACAAATAAATAAATAAAACAAATAAAATATCTTTTTCTTTCTGTTTAAAAATATCTAGCCTGCAAACTATACCCCCTCATATTCAGTTTTTATCTTTTATTGTAAGGCTGACATTCGATCAGACAGCATCTTTTGTTGTCTTAAAAACTAGAATAAGATCTCTCATTCTTCTCCTCTCTAGTTTTTGAAAGTCTTGTTTCCTTGTTCTGTCCTTGTATGTCTTCCATTTCACAACTTTACCATCTTTGTTACGTTCCTTCGTATGCTCTCCAGCCTTGATACATCACCTTTGTTCTTCGCTCAGAACTCAGTTGTCAATCAATGGGCACATACTGTATACAGCATGTGCTCATTCACAGTGCAGTTGGTGAATGTCCATGGTGGAGAGAGGAGGGCTATGCCAGCCATTGGCTAGTGGTCTGGATGGGGGGAGCGGGGTGGTGGGGCACTACCTGTCAGGGTGGGGGGGTGTCCACTAGACTACCAGTGCCATTTCTCTTTATGTCACTATGGGCAGATCAGAGATTGGGAGGTCTGCTTGAGTACCAGGGCCATTTCTCTTTAGGTCACTATGGGCAGATCGGGGATTGGGGGGGTCCACTAGACCACCAGGGAAAGTTACTTCCTTCACATCAGACCAGCGATCAGCCAAGGGGGGTGTTCTATTTGAATGACTTGCACCTTTATGGGGATGGGGATCGGATGGAGGTGAGACCACTAACCACCAGGAAATATGGCATGAAGATCAGGCATGTGAGCCGGTGGGGGGAGGGACCACTAGCCACCAGGGAATATGGCATGAAGAGTGCGCATTTGTGCAGGTGGGGAGAGGAACCATTAGCCACCGGGGAATATGGCATGAAGATGGGGCATGTGTGTGGGTGGGGGGAGGGAGCACTGGCCACCAGAAAAACATTTTTTCATACTAGGGCCAGCAATCAGTGGGAAGAGGGAGCACTAGCTACCAGGGAATATGTGAAATACATTTTATTCATACTCTGGCCAATTATAGTGGGGTGGGGATCACTGGCACCAGGGACTGTGGCTCCATATCAGGCAGGGGCTGGTGGGGGCCATGCTACGATCCTCGCAGCCTATGCAAATGTACCATAATGGGCATACAAATGGCCACCTAGCACCTTGCGTGCCCAATGGACTCATTTGCTTGGCTACCTCTGTGAATAGGAAATAGTGCCCTTGCTCTATTCCTTGTGGACCCATGCTCCTGGCTGCATGTCGGGTGGCATTTCTGGGGTAGTGCTGGTGGTACTGGGATTACTGCTGCCTCCAACTAGCCCTAGTCATAGTTGAATAGTGCAGTACACTAACTGTGAATGGCAATTTTAGACACCTGGGCAACCGCAAAGCACAACACAGAAGTATGTGTTGCCTTTGTGAGGTTTTTGTGAATTTGGCCCCAGATCTTGAACTAATACTGAGTAGCCAGATCTGGTGGATGTTACATTCTATTAACTAAATTTAACAGAATATAGACAATAGTAATGAATAGCAAATTTTAACAATGAATTGGATTTGCATTCGGTACGTTAGTATGCATTTTAGACAATAATCTTTAGACATTTTTCATTCTGATGAAGTGGCCAGTTGAACCAGAAAATGATGTTGTAACATGTCTTACAGCATACACAGACATTTGAATGAAAAATGTTGATAATTTTACAGAGGTGAGTGGACTTTTTGTTTTCACTATGTGGCAGTATTTCTACTTGAAGTTGTGTAGCAGTTTCCCCCAGTGTTTTGGATTTCTTCCTAGATACGAAGGGCCACACTTTTCATCATTTTGCTGGTAGTGGTAGAATAACACATGTATATCAACACAAGTGGTAAGACCTACATAAATAACTTGGGTCTCACCAATCACTAGTTAAGCTATAGAGACTAATACAGAGGTTGGTGTGTATTACCAGAATGTAATATGGATCTTTAAAATAATACTACTGAAAACAATGCAAAACAAATGTCATAATACATAGACAGCATCCCTATAATACCACACTTCACTCCAAATAATAGTATAATTCAACTGCTGTAATACTATTGTTCTGACCTTAGAATACTATCGTTCAAAGGTCAAAACAATAGTATTATCACTCCAAAGTGAAAGCGCAAGTGCAACCTTACAGCTCGTGCTGACTGCGAGACGGCTTTTTCAACTGCCATCACAAAGTATTTCAAAGCCAGTTACAGTATGTGGTCAGTGAACATTACCTTACTTTTTGGTGGCACATTCCAAAAAACAAAACAAAAACGTAATGGCTCTCTCAAAACCACAAAGGGTAACGGAAGACAGACTGCAGTTTATTCCAAATCAAGAGAACCAAAACACCATGAAAAATACGGCCTTCGACCTAAAACTTCTCAACAACCACCTCACCAAAATAGGTGAGTCACGGGCCATAGAGACAATTGAAACTGAAGTGCTTGACAGCATTTTAGCAGATTTTATATTTCAATTAAAAAACAGGATGGCACAGAGTATGAGCATAGTACTATCAGAGGTATTCTAGGCAGCAAAGACCACCACCAAATAAAAAATAACTATCCAGATTCCATTTTCCAAAGTCCTACAATTACTTTTAAGCAAACTCACAGCACACTAGTAGCCAAACAGAAGTATTTGAAGAAGCTAGGTATGGGGACTCGACCAAAGCAAGTGCAGCCACTCACAGAATCAGAAACAAACCAACTGTACTCCATCAGAACCCACAGTATCCATACACCAACAGCTCTGCTTCATTTGTTGTTTTTCAACATAGGGCTGCACTTTGCAATCCATATGAGTGAACAATACTGACTGCGCTGGAGTGATATTGTTCCAGGTAAAGACACGGAAGGCAAAGAATACCTGGAATATCATGAAAGTGCCACAAAAACCAGAACAGGGGCACATATTAAAGACATCAGACCAGTGGCATCCAGGTGCTATCAAAATGCCCAGTGTCCAGAAAAAGATGAAGTGACTGCATATCATAAATATGCTAGCAAGAGACCCCCTGCCATGAACAAACCAGGCACCCCATTTTACCTAGCACCAAATCTAAAGCTGAAACCTACAAGCCATAAATAAATGGGCATGACCATAGGGGAAAATAAAATCCGAGGTATAATGAAGCTTCTCCAACAGACAGCAGGCCTTCCTCCAGAAAAGAGGATAACAAATCATTCTATGAGGAAAACGGCCATACAGATGCTTATTGACTCTAACATAGCACCAACTGATGTCGCCCAGCTGTCTGGGCATAAGAATACTCAAAGTATCAATAATTACTGTACCTTGCCTGAGAGTAAACAAAAGAAAATGTGCTCAATCCTCTCATTCGAGCAGCCTTCCACTTCCCGAGACCAGCCTTAAACCACATATCAACAATCCACCTAAGAGCCTACTATTGCTGCACTAAGTGTCCCACAGGAAATGACAGCACCTCACAACCTAAACAATAAAAGTGCCCAATTTTCCAGAATGTCCAGCAACATATTCAGCTCGCACTGCAACTTTTTCAGCAATGTCGCCATAAACATCTAAAAGTCTATTCAGCAGTTACTCGTTTGTTTGCCACAATCATTGGCTCTTTTTTGGGAAAAAAAAAAAAGATTCACAGTTCCTTGTTTGGCTGAACATTTGCCTAATTTTGCCTGTTAATGTTTCAACTTACTGTTTCCAGCACTTCCTTCTTGAACTTTTCACAGAACAGTTGCTACTTCCTGATTCCTCACTCAACTTGTCATCCTGCACAATGCTTCAACTGGTAAGACCTCGTTAGCTTCTCTCATTCCTATATTACAAAAAATAACAAATAGATTATAGTGAATCACTCAGCTGAAATTCCATCTCGAGGTTCTGGGGACATAGAGACCTCTTAAGCTTCACTCTTGAGGTTATCTAGGTCCCCAGAAACTCTCAATGGAATTACAGCCTTGTGATTCACTGTAACCTATCTATCATTCTATTTATAATAACTGGGGAGTGTTTTCTCCCATGGGAAAATCCTGTTATAATTCACAGTTATAACCAGCTGTTTATAATGGCGAACACACGCTGGGTTTCTCTTGCTACATACATGCCCACACATGCCAGGATGTAGTCGGGCACCTTACGTGAGGTAAATATGTACGTGAGATGTGACAGATGAAGTCATCTGTGGTCACTTAGATTCAGTCAGTTTAGTCTACTATATAACGTGCAGTAGTGGGTATCATGGGGTGCATTTAGTACAAAACAAGTAAGCCTGTTGTAGAGAATAGTTAGCTTGCTTAGGACATATTGCAAAAAAGTATATTCATTCAGGTATGATCGCCAAAGAACACCACACTACCTATTCACCAAGACTCCTGAGACTCCAAATCCTAATGTTTTCATTTTCTTACTTTGTGCACTCTGCATTCTTCAACCCTGAAGTCTGCATTAACATGTTTTCTTGCAATTTACATATATCAATGGAATAAATGAGCAAGTGTGGCATACAAGGACATTAATCTATAAAAGAGGTTAACCAGATCATATAGCTACGAGCCCCAAGGGCAAGTGGTTTTATAATCTGATTAGCCCTCTTAATGGGTTTATTTCCTTATATATTGCACTTACCCATCTTTTATTTTTTATAATACATTTGGATAGTTACAGTAAGTTTTGATCACAATTGCATTTTCAGGTAAAGTGTAAATAGCTAAATAACTGCTAATAACTGCTATGGGGAAAGGTACATAGTGTATACCCTTTACGGAGGATAAATTGGCCTATTAGGCCACAGACCCAAAGGGCGAGTGACTTTATTGCCCTAACTGGCCCCAAAATGGGTATACTTCTAAAATGTGTACCACAGTTACCCATTATTTATTTTATAAAATACATTAGGATGGTTAGTGAGTTGTAGCTGGCTCACATTTGCAATAATCCTGACAGCTGATCAACCATAACTGAAAATGTGATGACGTCTGGGGTTTCACCTCGGTGGGTATTTATCCTTGTATAATACCATTACCCACTGTATACATATACAGTATATCTCCCTCTCTCTCTCATATATATATATATATATATATATATATATATTCGTTGCAAAAAACTTTGTTAATGCATCAGTTAAGGTTGAAGTGACAAAAGTAGGAAATGAGATGTTAGGGTTGAGACCTAACCCTCCCCACCCTACCCCCACTCTCCACAGACCAACAGGGCATGGGGTGTACCTTGGGGTCGCTGGCCTAACTCTCATCTCATTATCCTATACTCTACCATGTCACCTTTCTTATGCATGGAATGGGGTGAGAGTTAGGTCAATGACCCCAAGATACACCCATGCCCTGTTGGTCCGTGGAGGGTGGGGGTGGTAGTGAGTTAGGTCTCAACTCCTAACCCTCATTTCTACTTTATCACTCTAACCCTAACTGGTCTATTAACAAAGCTTTTTGCAGTAAATATATATATATATATATATATATATATATATGTATACACACATACATGTATGTTGCAAAAACCTTGTTAATGCATCAGTTAGGGTTAAAGTAACAAAGGTATGGAAATGAGACATTATGGTTGAGCCCCTAACCTCTCTCATCCTCCATGTACCAACAGGAATTGGGGTGTGCCATGGTGTCATTAAGCTCAGCTTTTTGGGACCTCCCCTCATGAACCGTGGAATTGTGATTTTTTTAATACATCCTGAAAGTTGATTTTGCACAGTGAACATACCATTCTGCAGCACAGGTATGAAAATACATTTCGGGAAGGTTGTTAAAAATGACAGCCGTACTGTTCATGAGGAGGAGTTAAAAAATGGCAATGTTGAATTTCTGGAATGAAAATATTAAAATTTGGCAAGTTATGAGTGTGTGTAGAAACTACAATGCACCCTCATAACACAGTCATTTTTGGGAATTTTTGTACCAAATTTGCAACATGGACTTTTTTGGACCCCACCTCATGAACAGTGGCACTGTTGTATCATTATTCAGTCCCAAAATGTGATTCTGCACAGCGATTGCAAAATCACCTTATGGGAAGGAGTAAGGAAATGACAGTGACAGTGTTCACAAGGTGGGGTGCCAAGAACCCCATGTTGAAAATTTGGGGTCAAAATTCCTAAAAATGGCTGAGATTATAACATAAGTTGCAACTCCCATTTACTGCCATTATACGGCACTTACCTTTGATTCTTAAGTTTGCGGTTCAGCTTTGAAGAGCGCAGATGTGTCACAGTCCAGAGAACATAGCTGCTTCTGACCTCAGGAGGTAAGTATGTCTAAGGGGGGTGCGGGGAGGTGAGTGCTCAGGGGGAGGGTGGGGATAGGGAGGGGGACTGGGGAGATGACAAGGGACTATTTTCTTTTTTGCAGATTAAAAATAAATTAATGACATCGCAGGAGGGTTTTCTTTATTTAGAGCTTTTTTTGTAAATAATACATTGTTGGGCACATCGGGGTGGGCTCCGAATGTACCATATTACTGGGGGAGCATACATGCCAACACAGGCATCGGGCACCTCATGTCAGCAATTGCAAACTATGGGTTTGGGCGGGCATCATCCCACACTGGGAGTGGGCATCCCAGTGTCGGAGCACTAAAATGTAAATATATATATATTTGGCACACTAGGGTGGACTACCAGTGTGCCATATTAGTGTGGGGGAGGAGAGATACATGCCAACATGGGGACTGGGCACTCCGATGCCAGAATTTAAATACCGGGGCCATTTTTTCTAGGGGAAATCCACCATTGCGGATCTCCCTTCATCACCTGATCCTCGTTCATGAGGTGGGATGAGGACCAGATGGCCTTATCTGACCATCTAGTCTTCATCTCACAACCATATAGCCATATCTGACCATCTGGTCTTTATCTCATGAATGAGAATTCTGATACCTCACGAACGGGGATTGACTGATGAACGGGGATTTTGACACCTCACAAACAGGGATTTTGTTTATATAATCCATGTTCGTGAAGTGTCAGCTTCCCCGTTTGTCACCCAATCCCCATTCATGAGCAAGGGCCATTGGGTCCTTATCTCATGAACATGGATTTTAACAGCTCATGAACGGGAATCAGAAGAGAGTGATGAACAGGGATTTCCCCTAGCAAAAAATGCCATTTTTAAATACACTGATTGAAACCAACACACATGGATTTGAAGAGGGCATTACCCTGAACAGAACCCATGCATTGGTTTCCACAGAACACATGGATGGGGCAAGTACCAACATTTTCTTGTGGGCAAAAAGTAAAAACAAGATGGGCACACGAACGGGGAATTTTTTCACATGAACGGGGATTTAATAAATCCCCATTCGTGAGCTGTCAAAATCCCTGTTTGTGATCTGAAATCCTTGTTCGCAACTGTGCATCAGTCAAAAAGAATGAACTGTGCATGCTCAGAAGCTGAATGTTTAAAACTGAATAACTTTGGATCAGATTAATATTTTTCCCCATCCAATGCTGGCTTGTTCCTTAGGGCAAGCTCTGTCTACCCTGAAAATCTAAGGCTACAATTCAAAACAGTGTGGGTGCAGGGTGATGAGGAACCATCATAAAAAAAGGTGAAAAAAGCAAAAAACACACTTTTTTCACTAAATGCTGCACAAAAACTGCATATTTGATCAAAACAAAACTTAACACATATGGAGATCTCAGGACAGAGCATACCATGTTACATTCAAATCTGTTGAATAGTTGCAAAGTTATTAAGGTGCAAAATTTGGGGTTTAACATTAAACTGCCTACTCAACCCTAACTATAGAGGTGTGACCGCGCCTCTATAATGTGTGTGGGCATGCGTGTGTGTGTGTGTGTATGTGTGTATATACAGTATATATACACTTGTGTATAAATGTATATGTAGATATATAGAGCTATATATATATATGTGTGTATATATACTGTATATATATATATATATATATATACATATACATATATAGATCTATCTCTCTCTCTCTCTCTCTCTATCTCTCTCTCTCTCTATATATATATATATATATATATATATATATATATAGGGGATATGACATGGCCTGACTGAAGATATCATATTTATCTCCACGAGAGGCCAGTGATATCATGATATCTCATGAGTGGCGAAGCCACGAGTGAGATATCATGATATCACTGGCCTCGAGTGAAGATAAATATATCTTCAGTCAGGCCATGTCATATTCTGTTTATACAATGTATGCATTGCCCCCAACCTCCAATACAACTCACCACATGCCCCTCTCAATGAATGGGTGATATAAAGGTGATGGCCCTAGCAATACAACCCCACTTACAGAAAAGCTGTCAAAACAGCAGATGTCATTTATTGTTTAAAAAATATCTGGTGGATCCTGCTATTATGGTTAGTTTTAAAAGTCTTATCTGGTTTATCCTGCCATGCCCCCAACAGAGCTCCCATGCCTCCCCAACATAACAGATTACATAGGGTTTTAAATATTTGGTTGATCCTGTCAATTTAAATTACCAAAATATCTGGTGATCCTGCTATTATTGTGGTGAAAAGTGATTTTTACCTTATTCGGTTGATTCAACATTTGAGCATCTTCTTTCACTTACCTGCAGTTACATTGGTTAGTCAGCCAGAGCAGTCTGCACTGAGAACCTCTTTATGCTTATTTGTAGCATTTTGTTGGAAAAAGCCTGACTGCGCAGACCAGGCAACAGACGCCAAGCTTCCTTTACTGTTGAAAGCCACTGCTCTCATCACTGCTGCACTTGTGCAGTCGGAAGCTTTTTTTCCAACAAAATACTACAAAGAAGCAAAGAAGAGGGTTTCTCAGTTACTGAACTGGCTCCTCGTAGAAAACATTTGGCAATCTGGGTCATCAGTGTGCATAGAGTTCGCCATACAATTGCAGGTAAAGTGAAAGTGCTCAGAGTGGCAGGATCAACCAGATAAGTTATTTTAATTTTTTTACGTAATTTTTTAAAAGTATGGTAGGAATAAAGATATCAGTGAGGTATGTGGTGGTGGTGGTGGTAGTATAGGCAAAGCAGCACAGCAGCTTGTTGTCTGTAGGTAGAAGATGAAAGTGAAACGATTTCACTTTTCAGAATGACGATAGGAGGTAGTGGGAAGACATTCCATGATTTAGGAACATGTAAGATATAAATGTTATCTTCACTGCCTAGCTCAGATATCATGTTTTACACTTATTTATTCGAACACATACATTGTATATGACACAGTCATTCATGATTCTGGAGTTGGTGAGTCATTTAAAGAACTTTTAGTCTCGAGTGAGACTTTGTTTACATGAGCCTTGGTTACGGTGCTGGTTTTCTGTCTGCTTTCAGTATTACAGTTGTGCAGAAACTTCTATATTAAACTCAAAATTTTGCATTTTAATAACTTTGCAACTGTTTCTCCGATTTGTGTGAAATATTGCATGCACAGTTTGGTGTTATATACCTTTGGATCCGGAAAGTTTTGCTATGGTTGGATATTTGGTTGTGGAAATGTTGAATGTGGAAAAGTGTGAAAAATCTTCAACTTTTCTTAATTCTTTGCTTGTCTCTATAGCCCGAACAGTTTGCCTGTCTGCTCTGAAATGTTCAAGGTATGAGGGCTGGGTCAACGAAGTGCCTTTTGAAGATTTGGTGAACAAATATTAATCCATTCAAAAGTTATTAAAGTTTAAAGTTTCCCATTATAACTTATGGAAAAAATATATGTGCACCACAAAAGCTTTTAAAAGCTTTCACAAAAGCAAAAAAAACCTTCAAGCTCTGGTTTTTGTTATTGATCTGCCACCATCTTGTTTTCAGTAAGCGGTAGACAAAAATGGCTGAAATTAAATAATCTGTGCCCCTAGGTAAACACTCTCAGTTGTGTTTACCTAATCTCGGGCTGAGGAACACACTGGGAGCATTACATTTTAAATCTGACCCCCAAAAATGCTATTTTCAGGATCGAAATCCCCTTAGTGTAAGAAATTGTGGAAGAAACAGATGCAGCACTTTTGCGAAAGTGTTGAGCCCACTTCTTCCACAATTTCCAACACTACAATTGTGAAAATGGCACTTCTGGGGGTCAGATTGAAATTATGATGCCCCCAGTGTGTTACTCAGCCCCTGATTAGGTAAACACAACTGTCAGTGTTTACCTAGGGTCAGTAAATAAAGAAAACCACCCCTAAAGTGTTTTAGCTTCAAAGTAGAATCCTGCATCGAAATGTTCAGTGCAGAATCCTACATCGAACTTGTGTGAGCCTCACCAACAATGGGATACCCAATCCCCATGTTGGTATGCCTCCCCTCTCACCACCCAACACACTTATGTGACACATTGGGAGCCCACTCTAGTGTGCTCAAATTATTTTTTTATTGTTATCTTTCCGACACTGGGATGCCCACTTCCGGTGTTGGATGCCCCCCAAGTTCACTTTCTCTGCTGATGGGGGTGCCCAATCCCCCTGTCAGCAGCATGTATCCCCCCTTAAAACTCATGTGGCACATTGGGATACCACCCCACTGTGCCAAAAAGCATACATTTTTTGTTTACCTGGTAAATAATGAAAACCATCCCACAATGTCTTTTTTTCCTGTAAAGAAGAAAACAGACCCTTGTCATCTCTCCAGTCCCCTCCCATCCCCACCCTCCCACTGAGCACCTACCTCCCCGTACCTCCCTTACCCATATGTACCTCCAGAAGGAGGATGTCAGCAGCTATCTTCTCTGGACCGGAAACACATCTGCACTTTTCAAAGCTGAACTACGATCTGAGGAATTAAGGTAAGCTGTTTAATGGGAGTCAATGGGGGGGGTCAAGTGATGTTGATATATTGGCCAAGTGTAAGAATTTTGGTCCCACATTTTCAACATGGGGTTCTTGAGACCCCACCTGGTTAACACAGTCACTATCATTTCATTACTCGGTTCCGAAAGGTGATTTTGTGGTCACTGTATGGAATCACCTTTCAGGACTGATTAACAAAATGACTGTGCCAGTGCTCATGAGGTGGGGTCCCAAAAAGCCCGTATTCAACATTTGGTGCAAAAATTCCAAATAATGACTGTGTTAAGAGCATGCATTATGCAGTTTCTATGCTCGCTCGTAACTTCAACAATTTTTATTATTTTCACTCCAGATTTTCAGCATTGCAATTTTTGTACAC